>VZTV01078753.1:0-15828 GCA_013400875.1 Anhinga rufa
TGTGTTACCAGGGCCCCTGCCTCCTTCAAGCAGCAGGCCCACTGTGTCCCCAGTCTTCCTTTTACAGGCTTCCTTTTACAGCAGTGATTTGAAGTATTTGCATGCTTTCCCTAAAAATATTTAGTTTCTATTAATTATTGTTGTGAAACTTGTAAGGATTTAACAAAAGCATTCATTCGAAATTGAATCCAATTCCCTGTTTTTCTGAAAACTCTCAAAAATTTAGTTAGCCATTTTATCTTTCTGGGCATTTGTTTTAGGCAGAAACAGTATAGTACAGTCTATGTGTCTGTCCAAGAACTAGAATAGAATGCCTTATGCTCCTTCGAAATAAAAATAACCTGTTCTCATGGAGATCTGCAATTCAAAATATTGTTGATTCAAAAAATGTGATGGTTCAGGTAGGAAGTGGCACATGAAATCCAAACCTTTTCAGCTCTGCCCATCATTAATGTATAGTAGAAAATTCAGTCAGGTGGTGATGACAAAATATTACATCTATGAATAAAAGGTAAGCTATTTGTCACCACTGGGCTTATTTTTATTATCTAAATAGACTCCTAGACATGCAGTGATGAGAAGATGCTTTGCCCTGGAGCATGAATAAAATGGTGCTTCCAGGAATTGAAGGCAGTGCATTCAGATTTCTGAGGTGTGATTGTACCTTAATCATTGATTCAGCTGAGGTAAAATTGTTTTCTCTCAACTTTCCCCTTGTACAGAACACCAGACACACACCACAAGCTGATGTAGATAACATGTACAGTGATAACACGATGGGCAACAGGCACAATTTCCAACATGACAATTCTGATTATATGTTAGTAGAAAACGTTTCACCTTGTGTGGTAAGACATTGTAACAGAGGCTGTGAATTCTCCACCCTTAGAGATAATCAAAACTAGAGAAGGCCCTAAATAATATCATCTGCTTGGTCCTGCTATGACTAAGGTAATTCAACTAGACGACCTCCAGACATCCTTTTCCAAACTAAATTATTCTATGATTATAGAATTATTAAGGTTCATTCCCAATAAAGATGGAGTTAAAACTATTACACACAAACTTTCTAGCATCTATGTCTTTCTCTGGCACTATCTCCACCCTTTTGGTGCCCTTTGGGTTCTAAAATTGGGGTACCAATCTTCTTAGAAGAGAAGCATAAGCATGGGATTACAATAAATTGGTAGCACCTCAGGTTCTTCTGTGGGAGAAGCACTGAAGCTGATGCTTCCTCCTCCCTCTGGGCCTGCCTAGAGCACTTTTATACATTCACTAACTCTGTACTTATTTGCTCTTTTCTCATTAGTTCACAGTTTGATGGTATATTCAAATATACTATGTAATGTAAGCTTCACATGTGTAATACTTGTTCTTTGTTCTCTTTTTTATCTCTGAAACAAGTTCCACTTAGCTCTCAAAGTAGCATTTCATTAATGACCAGGAAATGACCATTTGTGATCTGCGTTAATAGACCTGGCGCCTCTAGTATTGTTCCTTGTTTGCACTTTCCAGACCTCTGCAATTATCCTATACTTGAACTTTTGGGGAGTCTCTGTTACAATCCTCTGGTTTTCTTCAAGAGCCTTCAAGCTGTGGTTTCCTGATAGCATAACTAATATTTTATTAGCACAGCCTCATCACACATACATCCTTGTTCCAGGGTCACTGAATCATTCACTTTACAAAAATAATGAACTATTCAAAGATATGTATCTACAGACACAGGTAGATATAATGCTTTGGTAACTTCTTGCAATAAATACCCACTCGTTACTACAGTATGTGCATTATCAAAATTATTTTACAACAAAGGATAGACTTATGGTAACTCATAGCACTTTTTTTTTTCCCCAAGAAAGAACAGAGACTCTATTTCTCTCTTTGCAAGTAATGCAGCTTTCTCCACTTTTCCATGAGCTATGCACCTGCACCCATACAGAATGAAAATTCACAGCATTAGCTCCACCATCAATTTTTTGTCCTAGAAGTCTTTTCTCATGACACTCTTTTCAGGTTGCTACCTCTTAACATCCATTTTGCTGCTGTCAAGTCACAAATTTATGAAGTGTTTATAATTAGAGAAGTTTTCATATTACAAAACCAATCAATCTGTGAATGTTTGTGTAAACTTTTAATGAATTTTCATGAACTGTGCTGACTCCATTTTGGGTTCACTGTCTGTGGATTATTGGCAGGAATGCTTACTTCTGAATCCAACAATTTTAAGCAGAATACTCCTGAAAAGTACAGACATATCCAGTTATTCACAATATTTACCTTATTATAATTATGGCTGAGAAGAACATCAAGCAGTGTCTAAAATTTCAGGTCTCATGAAAGTCAAACAAATAAGGCAGACTGAAACTTCAAGATATTTATATCCATAATTATTATCTCAGAATTTTAAATTAAGATAAAAAGCAGATGGTACTTGCAGAAATTTAAAAATATGCAAATTTTGTGAAATTATTTACCCATAGTTATTTGCTCAGCTATATATTGTCCACATTTGCCCAGAGACAGGTTGATAAATAGGAAGCAGGTCGTATGTGAAGATATACACAAGACAGAGCTAGACAGACCTCAGCCTGCCATGGCCAGTTCAGCATGGGTACACTAAATGATTCCTACTCGTCTACCTGTATATGTGGTAGTCTAATATCTTGGAGTGAAAACACAGTGATGAGAAAGCCTAGAAGATATTATTACCACAAGAAGAATGAAAGATTTCAAAACATGTGTTTGGAAAAAAATACCAGTAGGATTTAGAGTGACCAACAACAACGCATTTGAGAGGCAGCCTGTTCAGTTATCATTAACATTACATGATATGATTACAGAGACTGTTAGATGACTATTGTTTGATCAATCAGAAACATATAATTAGATATGAATTACTGCAATGGCCTGGGGTATATACCATAGGATCAGACTAATATAATATTGGCACTTTTCACAGCGGGGAAAAGAGATTTAACAGATTTCAGGACTCCTGAATCTTTGTGTCACCTCTTCTAAATGTTTATACTTCTTATTTTTACCTTAGGGACTAACCGAGTTATTTACAGTCATTCTTATGATACAGACATCTGAAAGCTTTGATTTTTATTCAAAACATACAGTTCTGTTATTAAAAATTGTGGATCCTATTTGGCATTTGGGGAAGATAGCATAATCAGCAGTATACTTTTTTTTTCCTGGTGTAGAGTCCATGAATACAAAATTTCTTGACTCCCAGACTCATTTTCTGATCAGTATATATTGTTATTCTTACAGCTTCTCCCTAATTCAAACACTTCAAAAAGTTATGAATGTTTCTTTAAATTTAAATACCATGTTTCATAGGTGTCCAGAGTCAACACAGGAAAAGAAAAATCAAAGTATACTAGTGTGTAATTAGTTGTCTTTTCACCAGGTGACCCGATCGTAGGGTCATCTGACCCATCTCTGTTTCTGTACTTTTAGAAATCTCAGAGCATTTCCAGGATTCTGTTTTACAGAATTTAGGTAATACAGTTTACTGAAGGGGAGAGTTTTGTAATGACCCTCAAAGCTACCAATCTCTGGTGTACAATATTCTGAAAGTTTAACATAAAATAACTGGAGGAATTTTCTTGTGACCCTAGCTTCTGATTCCTGATCTTGCAGGGATCCCATGTTAGAATAGCTTAAGTGTCATGTTTATGGCAGAGATGATAATAATCTTCTTCCCTTTTGGGCAAATGACTTATGATAGATGACTTGAAAAAATAAAGACAGAGATATATGTACTCATTAGATTAGTGACCCCAACAGCATCCTGAAAGTCATTTCAAGAACTCTCATAAAATGTATAAATAAAAAGGTGATTCTCATACATTCCCCCCAGAAGTGAAATAAGCTTATGGAACCTTTAGCAGCAGAGACAAAAGATTTTATTAATTTTGGTAATACTTATTCATTTTATTATTTCATATAATGAAAAGCTAACTATGCATTTAACTCAATAATGCATAGTAACATACACACAAATGGGGGAAGACCCAGAGAAATACACAGGAGCAGCAGAGAAGAGTCTTTTTGACAGGATGTTGTGGTTTAGCCCCAGTCAACAACCAAGCACCACGCAGCCACTCACTCACTCCCCCCCGGTGGGATGGGGGAGAGAATCAGAAGAGTAAAAGTGAGGAAACTCATGGATTGAGATAGAGACAGTTTAATAGGGAAAGAAAGAGCCGCGCACACAAGCAAAGCAAAACAAGGGATTCATTCACTGCTTCCCATGGGCAGGCAGGTGCTCAGCCATCTCCAGGAAAGCAGGGCTCCATCACGCGTAACGGTTCCTTGGGAAGACAAACGCCATCACTCCCAATGTCCCCCACTTCCTTCTTCTTCCCCCAGCTTTATATACCGAGCATGACATCATATGGTGTGGAATATCCCTTTGGTCAGTTGGGGTCAGCTGTCCCGGCTGTGTCCCCTCCCAGGTTCCCGTGCACCCGGCACAGCACGGGGAGCTGAAAAGTCCTTGACTAGTGTAAGCGCTACTGAGCAACAACTAAAACATCTCCGCATTATCACCACTGCTTCAGCACAAATCCAAAACATAGCCCCATACTAGCTACTACAAAGAAAATTAACTCTATCCCAGCTGAAACCAGGACACAGGAATAGGGAAATTCATGAGCAAACCAGCTTTAGAAAGCATTCTGAACTAGAAAGGCTTATGATACAGCACAAAGACATCGTGACTTGTAGGAGGAGCTTGGATTATATGAGAGTTCTGGTCTTCTAGGAAACTGCTTCTAAGAGCTGACTATAAATTAGTGGCTTTGTTTAGAGCTGTAGATTAAATGATTTAGAATCCTGTTCAAAACCTGTCATGATAGATGGGATGTACAGATATTCAGGAACATCCTACTTCCCCTAAAAGGTAAGTTACTTGCAAGGTAGCATGCTACTAAGTGCAGTGCCTGCCAGGTGCTGATGAACTCTAGATTTATACTTTACCCTATCTCATCTTGGAGTATATATCATGCGCACATAGATGTAAAATACAATTCTCAAAGTCTTTGTGGCTGGAAAAGTTGTACTGAAGCTCCTGGGACATGCTGGGAGCCTGGAAACCTTCAATAAATAGGCTGAAGATTCAACTTCTCTGAACAAAAGAGAGATTATCACAAGGCAGAGTTAAACATTTCAGCTCTCCAAGCAAAACAGAGATAGACAGCTACTGAATGCTGAGGTTCACAATAGAGTAAATGCTAATTAGAGGCTCTTACTAGCAGTTAACAGAATGCACCTAAGAGAGATACATCGCTTAAATCCTTGGAAATGTGTAAATCTTATCTGGCAGATAGCACCAGTTTTGTTCAAGATTGATAATGCTGTATAATCTGCAGGAGATAAGCAACTAATTGTTTCATTCAAAAACAAAAATGAGAAATCAGTTCCTTTCAGAAAGGGGGAAGGAAGGAGAAATGAAGAAACAAATAACTCACAGGTAAGAGAATCAGAGACATAGGTTCAATTCTCACATCTGCCTGAAAGGGCTCAAAATTTTATCAGCCTGTACCTAATCTCACTCAGTGCTGCTGGAATCCAGAGAAGTATTGACTCTCCTGATGGATTAGTGGATAGTTACTTTACATACAAAATAGATCAGCTTCTGTGGAAAAGATAATGAATCCCTCCTTTAGAATGCTCTAAAATATACGATCTAACTTCAGATCTATTAACTGAAAAAGAAATTATGTTTATCGCATTCTTTTGATGAAGTTGAGCATGTTCTTAGCATGCTTTCCTCACCACTCTATGTGTGAGAGGAAATGTCTGTTTTATGACCCACAGCAAGTATCACCATGCAGCTGGGCAGGAGTGATCACGCACCACCACAGAGACAAAAGTTTATAGGAAGGACCATAAATTAACGATATATGGCCCTTAAATGCAAGGTTAGTGTGTGCTTGTAGAACTCCTTCCCCCAGGGGTGAAAGAGATCAGAGAGCAACAATGATGAGATCTGAAACACAATTTAAGCCTATAAACTGGGAGAGGTTAGTCACCACAAGCTCCTTTACATATAACAGAAAGGGACTGGCATGTCCATAGGGTCATTTCAGTCTTAGCCTGCCTTTCTGTACTAAGAATGATGATTATGCTTCTAACTTGGGTACCTCAAATAAATGCAAAAGATTGTGTAGGGTGAGTCTATGCTACAAGTTTTTTAATAAATTTTCAGTGCTCTGGAAAATTCAAATTATTATTTACATCAACATAAGTCTGAGGCAAGCCACTTCCACAAGATTGCCATTTATGTCATTCCAGAGAGTATAACATTATCCTAGTGATAAATGGGCATATCATTCACTGCCTTCCCCCTCATGGATGGGCTTACTGAAACACACAAATACTTTTGGCAATGTGGTAAAACACATTTTTTTGTGGGTGCCTGTCTGCAGTGGCTACTAACAACAGCTAGATTGATTTTACAGAAGGTGAGACCACAGGGTTCCAGTGTTTCAGACAGTGCTTTCTCTCATCTCCCAGAAAATGTTTTCATATCAGATAAAGTACATTGCAAGGTATGAGTCCCAGTGGACTCACAGAATTGTAGAATCATAATTTAAGTTGGAAGAGACCTTCAGATGTCATCTAATCCAACCCCCTACTCAAAACAGGTCTAATTAGCTCAGGTTTCTCATAACCATGTCAAGTCACATTCAACAATGTCCTTTAAGATTAGCCAGCTTTCCTGGGCCCCTTTGCATTCTAGGGCAGTTTCCCCCAGGACCCTGACAAGCAGGTTCCTAAACAAGAAAAAAAATTTTGCTCTTCTGAAGCCCAGGGTGGTAATTCTGCTGTTTATTTTGCTTATTCTTCTCTGGATCTTAAACTCCACAGTCTCATTTTTATTGCAGATAAGGCTGCCCTTGACCAAATTCAACCATCATCTGGATGTTTGCGAATAAACTGTCCTCCCCTAGTTGCTTTATCCATCACCTGTGACATTAAATTGTCTTCAATACATTCCAGAAATCTTTCTTCTTCCTCCTCTTCTTGATCAGGATGTATGAAGACACCTGCTACAACACTGTCTGTGCTTTTCTGTCCTCTAAGCAGTGCCCACAAGCCCTCCATTGCTTCATCTCCTGCCCTAGGGCAAAGCTCCATGCATTTAAGTGACCCCTTTACATAGAGCATAGACCCTCCTCCCTGTCTTCCCAGCCTATCTCTCCTGAAGAGCCTGGATATCCAGTGCAACATTCCAACCAGGAGAGCTATCCCACCATGTTTCTGTAAAAAGTCATAGCTCTGTAACCATTCATGGACTTCTAATTCTTCTTGCTTGTTCCCCATGCTATGTACATTTTTGTATAGACACTTGAGATGAGCCCCAAATCAATCTGTTTTGACAAGGAAGGTGAGACACTCTCTATCATGCTCTCCCCAGGACAGATATTCTTTGTCCCTTATGTCCTTGCTCCTCTTCAGGATATGGTGATCTTACTCCAGGATACCTAATTTAAAGCCTTCCTCACAAGTGTAACAAGCTTGCAAAGACACTGTTGCTCCACTTGGTCACATTCATCACATCCCTGCTCAGTAGCTGTCACTCCTTGAAAAGGGCCCTATTATCATAGAAGCCCTCAACACCAGCCAGGTATTGACCTGTTGGATGAGTCCACTTCTGCTTGAGCTTTTCCCTCTTGCTGGAAGGACTGAGGAGACACTACCTGGGCTCCCTTGCCTTCTACCCTCACCCCATGAGGTTGGGAGTCACTCTTAACATGCTCTGGGTTACCCCTAGCAGTATTGCTGGTGATCACACAGAAGAGAAGCAAGGAGAAACAGTCTGACAGCCTGACAAACCTGAGCAGTCTCACTGCAACATCCCAGTTCCTGGACCCCAGTAAACAACAAACCTCCCGAGACATCTGGTTGGGTCAACAGATTGCTGCACAGTTCCCTGCAGAAACTAGTCTCCTAAAATTACCATTCGCCCTTCCCACTTTGTGTGGATATTAGATGTGTCAGCTGGCCCTGACAGGTCTTGCTTGTTCTCCCCAGTGCCTGACACTGAGCCTATCCCACAGTGGTGGGTTTGAAGGTGGATCAGGAACTTTCCTCCTACTGCCAGGAGTCATCATCTCCCAGCCCTCCCCACCACAGCAGCTACTGTCCACTGCCCGTGTGACCAGGGCCCCCAGTTTTCCTCCTCTTTGCTTTGTGTGTCTCAGATTTTCCTGCTGATTTTCTTCAAAGACCCTCTCAATCTCCCCTTCATTTTCCCTGTTGCACACCCTTCTTGCTTTACCATGCAACTCAGGGCCTTGACTGGAGCATCTCCTGCAGGAGACACCTAGCCCGCTCTGCAGCCCTGGGCCTGAGCAGCCTCAGTCGGTGCCATGTGGCTGTGAAAACCACAGCTGCACTGCCTCCAAGCAGCCCTGCATTGGTTGCTCTGTGCAGAGCAGCGTCCTACTGCAGCACTGCTTGCTGCAAAGCCCACAGGGCCTTGGCTGCAGCCCTATCTGTCTGTCTCTCCCTGGTGAGGACAGAAGACACTGTCTCTGTGCTGGCAGCTGCCCAGAGTGGCAGCCCCAGCAGTGCCCTGTACCCTGCACTCCTCACTCCAGAGCTGCCTCAGAGCAAATGGCTGCCATGGTTCAGCCCCTCCTGGCCTTCCAGACCTCCTGCTGAGAGGTGCCCTGAGGAGAGAAAGGAATCTGCAATGTATTTTCTTTGGATAGCAGTGGACACAGACATCACCCATTACCATACCTGCTCAGTATTACGCATCACCCCATTTATTTCTTCTAACGAAATGCAGCTGGCTTGAGGCTCATGAACGGGAGCCCTAAGAGAGCCAGGCTTGTTCCAGTGATGTGATATAATCTGCTGCTGACTATGACTTCCATGGCAGAGCTGAGAGAGGACTGTTTCTGAGGAATGACAATATTCTGAGTTGGCCTCAAATAATCTGAATAGCGCTGAACTTGCCTGCATACTTATACATGGTGTGGACACTTTTACTCATCCTTTTGCATTTTGTCTGAGCAATTCACTGTAGAAACAAATGTCTGATTCCCTGCTGGAGGTGACTGTGTGTGCCAGCCACTAAACTGAAGGAAAATGTATTGTATGTGAGCAAATGTTTGCACTCTGAAGTTTAAAGGGTCTCCTATTGCTAGGGAAACTGTCACACTTTGTTCTGCATGCGTCATGGTTTAGCCCCAGTCAGCAACTAAGCACCAAGCAGCTGATCACCCACTCTCCCCACCCCTGTGGGATGGGGGAGAGAATCGGGAGATCAAAAGCAAGAAAACCCATGGGTTGAGATAAGAACAGTTTACTAATTAAAATAAAAGTTATAGTAATAATGGTAATGATAATAATAAAGATAATAATAATAATAATAATGATAATATCTAAAAAGGAAAATAATGAGAGAGAGAAATGAAACCTGAAAAAGAAAAGGAAAAAAAAATAAATACAAAAAACACCCTATAAGTGGTGCAACCGCTCACCACCCACCAACCAATGCTGCCGGTTCCCGAGCCGCGATTGCTGCCTCCCCCGGCCAGTTCTCCCCAGTTAATATACTGGGCATGATGTCATATGATATGGAATATCCCTTCAGTCAGTTTGGATCAGCTATCTTGGCTGTGCCCCTTCCCCTCCCGGCTTCTTGTGCACCCAGCAGAGCATGAGAGGCTGGAAAAGTCCTTGACTAGTACAAGCACTATGTAGCAACAACTAAACCATCAGTGTGTTATCAACATTATTCTCATACTAAGTCCAAAACACAGCATTATTCCAGCTACAGTGAAGGAAATTAACTCTATCCCAACTAAAATCATGACGGCAAAACCAAAAGGAGCAGCTGGCTCGGCTAGATCCTGAACCTGGTGGAGATCATATTGTGCTAGGAAAAGAGGAAAGCTAATAATTAAAAAGAGGAAACTAATAATCAAGACACCTTAAAAAAATAAGGAAACAAATTAATGAGGGAGGGAGACAGACAAGAAGACCATGTTAAAGAGAGATAAAATATCATAAAACTCATTTCAATGTGAATGTATTTGTCTAGGATTTTCCTGTTCTGTAAGTTTATTGTCTGCAAACTTTGTTCATCTAAATAGAGTCTAAAATCTCAACTGATGTAATTTAGCACAGGTTCAAATATTGTAATGGGCATCATTATTCTTAGAATTATGGGACATCTGACCTACCTAGACCTTTCCTTTGAGCCATTATACTATCACAGTTACATTTAGAGACCATATCTGGTCTGGGATGGAGTTCTCTGGTAGATGGGACTTTGGTTAATACATGTGGTGCAGCAGCATTAGTATACAGAGATCTGGACTGGAGGTACTGGAGCTGCTCTTTCCCCCATCAGGAGTTCATATATAGGCAGGAAATGTAATCAACTCAAATAGCATTTGTTAAGGAAGGTACTGCTTTCCTTTTAATACTGGAAGCAAAGAATAAGGTAAAAAGATTATTAAGATAACAAGATTTCTATGCACCAACTTTCCTATAGGCAAATTAGATATGTTTTCCCCTAGTTATATGAAACTCTGGAGTTTGGATTTACCTGATTACAAAACTTCTGCCTTTGTAAGGAGACAGTCTCTATAGGCAGTTAGATGCTATATTCCCCTTTCCAGACTTCTTATCCTTGCTGATCAAAAACCCACTTGAGCTACACAGGAATGCAGAATCAAGGCATCATAATGCCTTTTTTCTTCTTCATTGTCACTGAAGTGTTATAGGTAAGTATTTATCAGGATTATCCTTCTTTGCCGTTTTTACCTGGGAAGGCTCATATGATATATTCGTATACCTCTTTTCAGCAATCAAGCTGAATGTGTGACATTTATCTGCATGATAGTGCAGACTTGCTCCAGATGCACCGAGAGGGTCTCATACAAAGTATTGGTGCATCTGGGTGGAAGAGAAGCTACAAAACTCTATTGCACACTAAGGTATTAATGGGAATGGAATATGTTACATTGCTCCGATGCATTTTGGCTGAGAAGAAAGAGCAGCATTCTGTTCTGATTCAATGCACACAGAACAGGAAATGGATAATGCCATAGGCATTATCCATTTCCATGCAGTAAACTGGAAAAAAGTACAGCTTTACAGTTCCTACAGGGTCATTCAAACATATGTACTTCAGATGTGCTTCTTTTCTTCCTATGTGTGCATGCACACACACACAGACACTCAGTTGTAGTATGTAGGTACACAAATACTTAATTAATAAATACTACAGCATCATATTACTGTTATCAGAAGTTAGCAATAAGATGAGTACTGGTTTCCAGCATTATGGAAAGAATAATGCTTTCCTTTTCTATGGAGAACATTTTGTACAGCATTCAAGAGAACAGATCCTAAGAAATAAAGGCAAGATCCTGCAATGCCTTTAATATTACACTTAATGAAACAAAAAATTATCTGTGTGTATATATCAAATTCAATAAGTGTAAGCAAAATCAGAATCCGTATTCTGTTGAAATATAATTTTCTTTTCTTTTGATGTCCTTTCCAATCCTACATCAATTCAGCCAGTGGAAACTCTCCCTCATCTTAGTTTGAGACCTGAATAGAATTATAGAGTAGAAAATTCCTGGGAGGATAAAACATAGCTATTGTGTTCTCAACTGCTTCATTAGATAGCTAGTTATCAGTGTGAGCTCTGGTGCACAGGAAACCTCCTGCTGCTTTTTGGACCTGCTGCTGATAGCACTCTAACTGTCCTCTTGATATGTGTCCCTAGGAATTTGCAACCTACAGTAGCCACAAACTTTACTACTATTTACGCACCTCTGCAAGTGTTTTTGTAAGTACAAAAGAGACACTTCCCTTTCTCATCTTCCATAAAGTAAGAAGCTGACCTTCTCAGTTTTCTAGTAGTGAACAAAAGGATGTGAAGGACCAAGGCATTCATAGAAAAGACGGAAAGTGGATTTGCTGAACGCTTCTGAAGAATCTTTTACGTGGATTATCCTGGTTAAAGCAGAGCAATTTTTTTGTGTGCATTCATATAAGCCCTGAGAATAAAGTGAGAAAGCAGCAACCAACCCTTTTGTTGTTCATCTCTGATTAGATAATTCAAAAATAGTGTGATAATATAATCAATAGTTATCCGTATTTCACTTAACGCCTGGTATGGGTCCAGAGCCCTATAGTTCTAAAAATATAGAATAAAACAAGTCTTTCTAAAGGATACCATCTGTCTAAATTACTGACAACCTAAAGCATGGGAAAGGAAAACAACCATAAAGGTATATGAAAAGTCTTTCCTAAGACTGCAGAGATATTGTAGTAGTCCAAAGGTGAGTTCATACCAATTCTAAAAATAGGTTGAGGAAATAGAATACTTGGACAGGATCAGGAATTTATCTCTGAGTGGGAGAAAGTGAGGAAAGCAGTATAAGAAGAACTGCAGCCAGCCTTTGTCTCTCCATTCTCCTCCTGGGCAACCACATGAAGAATGTAACTTTTATTATGAGCCAAAGAAAAGGAGCGGGCGGACAGGAGGCGAATGGAGCCAAAGTTCGCCTGCAGTTCATAGTCAATATATTGTGGCTGTCAGCTATGTAAGGTTCTCCTCCTTCTGACTATCCCTTCTCTGTATACAGTAATTAGCCAAGTTAATTTATGTGGAATAAGTTGCTGTGGATTAACTTGAAGAAGCTCAGGTTTGCTGTACAGACCTCAGTGTCTTCAGTTAATGTATGTGAAGACGTTGGAACAGCTAGGTAAAGACACAGGTACTGTAGGGGGTTTAGGGATCACTGGCCATGGGTACAGGGACCTGACTGAGAAAATGAACAGGAGAATAAGAGGGTACAATGTCTATCAGCAGCTACAGCTGAAGTGTAAGGACCGTACGGTGCAAGGATTTGAGGTGCAGGTACTGGAAAAGAAGGGGGAAAATCAGCAAAAAATATTGTTATACTCAAGGTATCTGGAATCTGGATTGCAGGAACTTGGGAATGAAAGAGAGTTGTGGTGTGTTTGTGCTTGGGGTGGAGGGAGTGATGGGAAGGAGCATGTCTCTATAGGGAAACCAAATTATCACAGTTGTGGTTGTGTCCACAGAGGTATTTTAGGACTTGGATCTCTCACTTTCTCTCATTATGATCAGGATCGAAAACACCCTCACCAGCTAGTTTAACATAAACTTAAAGGGCTACTAAATCAGGCCAGACTGACCAAGAAGAGATTCTATAATTGCCTATCTCCCAAAAGATAATTTAAAATATTAATCTGTATAGTTAAACTCCTATTAATTTTGAGACATGATGATGACTATGAGATATGTTATCATATATGTGTTTGCATGACCTGAATTTTAAAAGAGATGTTTTAATAGTTTCTTACTGATATGGCACAAGTCACACACTAAATGCATGGATACTTCCATTCTTTACACCAAAATCCAAAGCAGTACCCAGAAGCAAATCTTCCAAATGGTATGTGACTGAATGAAGAGCTAAACAAAACCCCATACACAACCAGGTCATCCCCTGTGGAATATTTAGCTAAGCATTGTTAACACACAGGAGGAATCCATGACAGAATATCAAGGTATTTTCTGTGATAGTCACACACTTTCATGACAATCAGAAATGCTGCTTGGCTTGATTTCTCATAAGTCCTATGAGATTTTTCATGTTATCCTGAAATGACACTTAGGATAATTGCAGTAAGGCTGTTGCTATATGCAGAACTGACTGATTAATCCATTGGAACATTAGGAGAGACACCAGATAAGCAGCAGCAGGTATTCTCTTTGCATGCATTTATACAGCCTTATAAACACACTGATGATAGGTTTATATGTCTCATTGACATATGGATCAATCAATACAAACTCAAAAGAAGCATTATTAATAACCAACTCCTGTTATGACATACTGTGATAAACAAAGCATGTAACCTATATTTTGTGCTACTTTGAACTTGCATCATCTTCCATGACTTATATATGTTTTAAGCCAACAGTAAATGTTTTAGTCCATAGACTAGGAAGCTGTCAAGTACATAATTTATAAATACTGGGGTTTGGTTTTTGCTTTTACTTAACCAGCTCTAAAAAACTAGAGCTCATGTTAGCTAGTGCAGTGGTATATGTTATTCTCTAATAAGATAAAAAAATTCTATAGAAGTGTGAATATCCTTTGAGCACAACATAATGTAGTTACATTAATTTTCTTTCGTTGTACCCACAAGTGTAATCATTCTTATTCTTTATTTATATTAGAGCTATTTGCTATGAATTTGTATGCTTACAAGTCCCATGTTCATAAGTGAGCAATATTCTCTCTTTTTTTAACAGGGATTCCTAATTTAATGGGTGAAATTGCAAACGTCCCCTGGTGAATAGAACATTAATGAAGAATGTAGGGAGCCATGTACAAATGACAGTGACTCCAGGGCTACATGCACACAGACAGCATGGCCCAGATTCATTCTACTTAGCTGCTTTAATGTACATGACTAAATTAAGAGCATGATTGCTGTAGGCTGTCTGCATTGTTAATGGAGAGAAATGAGCAGTTTCAGATGGCAGTTTACTGGGTCTGAGAACTGAATCATGCTCTGAATGTGCCTCTCTCTCTCCATTGAACAGAACCTAGGGCAAGCAGATGTCCAACTTAGGACTAGGTATTTAATGTTGAGATATTAGGCATGTTATATATTTTATGGTGGGAAGACATTGGGCCAAGGTTACTACATGTTATTTAGAAAAGACATAAGAATCAGCCTTCTGATAGAAATACACAGTCACACCTCTGGAACTTGACAGCAAGAGTCTAAGTTAACTGGAAGAGAAAATAAAACAGGTGGGAATGAATAGCCATACATAATTTAAAAATATATGGCTGATGTCCCCTGAAGGAAATATAAAACCTCATTATATATCATCTCTTCTATGTGTTAGGAAAAACCAGAGATATGACAAGTAACATAATTTGGAATTTCAAATATATACATACCTTTGTTTATCCTACTCCAAGGATAAGGAGATTTTTTTTTGATAGCTTCACTGTGATACACATCTTACTATGTGAGTCGTCCTCTGATCAATTCTGCTTTTATGTTATTGCAAGAATCTTAAAGCAGTCATTTGAATGTTGTAGGAATTTGAAGAATTAGCTTTGCATCTATGGCACATGGCACAGCACTTTTTCTTTACCAGTTGGTAGGTGTTCTTCACCAGGTTACCCATGTATGAGCCACCTATCTTCAGTGACCTTATGCTGCACATAACTGGAAATAAGGAAATTTAAAGCAAATATGCCAGGGAAGAAGTTGCTGTGAAAGAAAATAAAGTATGACCCACTGTTACAAAGCAGTAGTCCAAACTGCACATGATGGTAAACTTGAACCCAGATCAGTTTCCCATTTGACAGTACAGTGCCTAAATATTTCTTTTTGACCAGAGGTGATAATAAGATAATTCTTTAAAGACACAATTAGATTCACCTATGTGATTACATTCTTAGTTGTACAAAGGAATTTCTGCTTCATTCCATATTAAATTAGGAGGCCAACTATCCATTTTTTTCTTTTTATGGCTGTATGATATAAAATATGTCTGGAATTTTTTCCAACAAATTATATTAATTTACTTCATCTGAATGTCATTGGTATTTTTATGAATCTTGAGCTCACCTTCAGATGTTTGTTAACTTGCCAACGGCTTTATTGGCAGTTACATGAGGAAAAGGAAGGCTATGATTCAGCTGGTGCCAACTTTTCATGATTTCCCGGATGCTTAGTGGACGATGGGTCCTGCTTCTCTAGGAAAAATGCTAA
>VZTV01078756.1:0-20213 GCA_013400875.1 Anhinga rufa
AAAAAGGAAGGAAAAAATATCTATTAGGTTTCAAGTCCAAAGCAATTAATCATGTGAAAACTATTGAACTGTTTTAAAAGTTACCTCTTCAAAATGCATAACATGTTTGTTCCTAAAATATCATTATTTTATTTCAATGCTATTTATAAATGACTTATTGAACCAAAAAGCCTTTTACTTTCAACTCTCAGCGTATATTCTAATGCTTCTGAACTCAGCATGCATTACTAGCCCGCCACCATATTTTTCTGTTCTTTCCAATAGAAATTTAACTAGTCCCTTTTGTACAAACCGCAACACTTCTAGTCACCAGCCCAGAGAAACACCAAGTTAGTTTGCTCCTGTTTCTTCAGAGTTAAGTCTAACATTCTCTATTTTTTTCCCCCAAGATATCAAATTATTGGACTTTTACTCTAATTCAGCCCCTTCTGCGGTCAAATATTAAGTTCATTTTACTTGAGAACAGCTAGTTCTCTTTTTCTTCCCAAAGTGAATCTCAGAAACCAATTCAGGTCCAACTAATTACAAGCAGGTTTATTAGAACAGAATAGATACGGGTAATTTCGACAGAAATCTCTGCAGGAAGGGAAGAACTGCACTGCAGTGGAATACAAGCGACAAGATCATTACAAGCTCCCTGTGCCTCCCTTAGCACCTCAGTACTGTTCTCCCTCAATTTCTGTGTCCTTTTTAAATTCAAAGACAAATGTCATAGTTTCAGTTCCTCTCTCACTTTCTGTCCCTACTATGTTAGAAAATTAATTCTTTACCATGTCTGAAGGTTCACTTTAATGACCCTGATACATACTGCCCAAGACAACTTTGATCGGCTCATCTGTGTTTCTTCACAGCCTTTGATCTGGCACGATCATTTCAGGGCAACTTGACTTTACCTGCTCAGAGGCATATTAAATTGTTGCTCCTTTTTTCCATGTAAATGCCTAATAAATTATCTTTACAAAAATTTCTTAGATCATTTCTCTAGCTGCCATCCCGCTTTGTTGTGTTGGAACACAAGGAGAAATTCCCTACACTGAAATTATGTAAAGTTGGAAAATTCAGGGCAAAATTTCAAGTCATTTTTCCAGACATAGTAATTTCTTCCCCCCCTTCTTTTTAACCTTCTCAAGTACACACACAGATACACACACACAACTCACCAGCATCGTGCTGTCTGTACCCAATAGAAAGGAAACCCCCTCCAGGAGGGGGCCAAGCTACGGTTCAGGTAACAGAGGAAGAGGAAGCAGTATGAAGTCAATATTCGGGGGAATTTGTGAGCATGCGGCCTCTTCTGAAAATGTGGTCTTCTATTTACATGCACAATCAAGGCTTTGACACCCTAGATATAGTTTTAGTATGATTGTTTCAGTGACTTAATAAAAAAAGAACAATAACATTATTGTGACAGCAATAAAATTGTAATTTAACTCTATAAAACTCAGAGACATCCTCAGCCTAAAATGACCAAATACCATAGCCAAATAGAGATCGGAAGAACAATTTGAGCTAAAAGAGCTCAAGTAAAAGTCAATCACTTTGCTGCTCTTTTTCAGAGTTAGACAATAGTGCCATGCAACTGTTTAATTTCCTTTCCAGTTTTTAATTGCTTTACAGTGGAGGATCTGCCATGAAGTGACCTCATTGCCAGTTTTAAGTTCTTACCTCTGGGAGATAAGCAATGTCATACCACCAAAAAAACACCACCTTCTTCCAAATGAATACCACCCCTGTTATCTTCCTTCAATCATTCCACCCTCTGTGGCTTAGGAAATACAAAAACCAGACTTGTCCCCTGAAAGACCTACCCTTCACACAGTTGAAAACCATTTTAGACTGAAATAACAACATTAGAATTACCATCAACTGAAATAATATGCAAGGCAGTATCGTAGTGCATGAGTATGAAAGCCCTAATCATGTGGCACTGACCACATTAATCCTGGGATCTCCTCCCACATCTGAAAGCGTGCATTTGCAAACTTCATGTTCCCTTAATACAGCAAATAAAGGAAAACTCTTCTTGATTCAGGCTGTTTTTCCTTCAGGTAGATGAACACTGAAATGGAGAGAAATTGCCAATGTCATACACTGCCTGAATGAAGTCACTATGCCTCTTATCACAGAGCTGAACCCAGAAATACATCAATAAATAAAGATGTATTATTCTAGACTGTCATTTTGGTTATTAGGCTAATGTATTCCAGAAGCAAGGGAGGAAGAATAGAGTGCTCTTCCAGTAAGTATGTGGTTCTGCAGGTATTAACAGAAATACTGTAGCAGAGCTCCAATTTGCAGGAGCCTGCAGCAAGGTTGCATTCACAATAAGGTCAGTAAAAAACAGCAAATACATTAGCAAGTAAGCTACTCCCATAAGTGTATAACACTTTTTCCATCAATATTTTGTGGGAATTTAAACCACAATGATTTTATTATTTTATAAATCTAGGTTAGCATGTGTATAATGACATGTCAGTTCATGCACAGTGTCAATATAAAATGCCAGTTTTGAATTCAACCAGGCATATTATTAAAATGAAAAGTTCTGACTGACATTTCCAAAGAACATTGGTTCTTCCATAAGTAACTCGGACCTCAGAATAACTCATAAATAGAATGTCCATTTCAGTGTCCAGCAGCCCTCCTACACAGGGTATGAAGCAGTAAGCCGTTTCCCTGTAGACCAAGGATTTAGTCTAATGCCATTCTGTCCCTTTCAACATAGGGGTACACAACACCAGAGGTCTTGGCCATCACCACTGGAAAGGTCCAGCAACACTTTTGGCTGTGAAGCACATAGCAGCCAGTCTCAGCTGTAGAATAACAGCTTTACCAAGCTGGCCTAAGTAGCATAAAGCTTTACCAACATGTGCAAGAGTAACCTGTACATGATCTGATCACTTTACTACTATCTTTCATCCAAAATGTAAGCTTGTGGTTGAATCTTGGTCTTACTCAATTCAACCAGACGTGTCACTGACTTCAACAGACTGAATATTTCTCACTGCAGAGACCTTTCTTGAAACTGCCTTCAACAGAAATGTTTTTAGCTGTAGAAAAGATGCATTATAACATCCACTAGTCAGTCCTTAATTTAGTAAATTATACTTCACTTAATTTTCTGTAATTAAAAAGAAGGATAGATACTCCTTTGAATAGCTGGATTGTTCAATGCAGCAAGGCAGCACTCCCCTTTCACACTGCACAAGCACTGCCTGGCTAAACGAATTGAAAACAGGCCATTACCTGCTGCAACCATGACAATTGCAAAGTTGAGAACGAGAGGTCAAAGCAAGCAGAAGTGGTTAAAGGGCCGTTGTGGCTTAGCTGGGCTCCACTGAGTTCCTAAGGACTACCTCTGGGCCAGCTGAAGGCTTTTCAGCAGGGAAGGGAAAATCTAGTTTTGCTGGGGCTGCAGGGTAGGTTGTGAATGGTAGGAAGGAGCAACAGAGGATTATAAGAGGTCAGCAGGTAGTCAGGTGCGAGTGCAGCTGAAAGGAGTTTAGGAAATCCTGGAGGCTATGAGTGGGGAAGAGATGACAGGTAATAGCTTTTCAGGGGAAGGGGTTGGATGGGAGCTAGAAGAGGCTGGTGTGGTTCCAAAGACATTAAGGCTCTCGTTCCATGTCTCCCCTTAAGCAAAAAATTCAATTAAAATATTTCTCAAATTTATTTTTATTAAATATTTTTTGCTAGCTCTCATCTAAAGCAATCACCAGATGCCTCCAGTTCTTTTTCTGGGCATTTATTAATACATGAAGGCAAGATCTTCTCCCGTGATCTAGAAGACACTTGTCTTCCATACACTTACCTTTCCCAATGGTAACAAGGCTTGAAATCCAGCCATCGCCTGCATACTTCTTGCAGAGCTGAAAGTACGTTTACATAACAAAGTATCGACACAGGTACTTGAACCAATCCATCAAGAACTGTCAAAACAAGGCAGTGGTTAGTAATGGTACCGTCTACTTTAAGCAACTAATATTATGAGCAGCAGAGTGCTCCATCAATTTCAGCATTCAGGTAGAGTTTGGGGCAATGCTAGTAGAAGGTGCAAAATACGTGTCTGAAGTTTACAGGAAACATGACTTTTTATTACTAGCTGTGACAAAGAGAAAAATTAATACCATCATTTAACAGTCAGATTTGGAAAGTAGCATTTCTGGTGGTGCATCTCTGGTTCTGTATCCAGAACTAGCGGCGATGGAACTGGGAGGTGGCGTGCACCGAAGTACAGATGTCCTTAATCAAAGGGGAAGGTAACCAGCTGCCCACCCCTCAAAGTGCTTTCCACCACTGACCAACAGTGCTTCCACTTTTTACAGAGTGAGCCAGGTGGTTTTCAGCCAGCTCCCATTTCATGCAGTCACATCAGTCATGCCTGCATTTATTGAATGTATTCCGCTGAAAGCACAGCTGCCCATTTTGGGAGACAGGGCTTTTCTTCCTCATAGCCAGGCAGTTACCATTATGCACATGACTCCAGAAATCATGTTTCTATTCAGAATTTCCTACAGAGGCTGCCTCCCCACCTCACCTTCAATTTATCCTGCCCTCGGATCTGCATCCCGCCACTCACCTGTGCTGCGCTGCACGTGCCGATCCAGGTCTGCAGGAGCAAGGATGGGGCTTCCCTAGAGCTACGCTATGGATCCCCTTCAGCAATGACTGTCTAGTCAAAAAAAGGTTACAGCACTGCAATAAAGAGTTCTGGATTACATCAGGAAGCTGTTTTCCTGTGCTCTTGTCTCACCCAGGTCTCCGGTTTCCTTGTATGATCTTGCCTCCATTCATTACACTTCTAGGAATTTCTAAAGCTTTATCTGGAGCGTGGCTCCATCCTATCACACGACAGAGCAGCACAAACTCCTTTAGCTCCTTTACAGTCCAACTTGAGACACTACAAGGGTAGAGGGATTTTTACAAGCTTATAATTAGGTATTGAATACAAATAATCAGTGATTAAACAGATGCTTTGTTCTGCGCGTGTAAATTTGTTGGTTTTGTTTTTGACAAAGAGGACTATCTTCACCAGCAAACAAATAAATATATCCATTTAAAAATCTAAGATGTAGATGTAAAAACTTTAAGTTACTCTTACTGCAGTTCGAAATTACTGATCAGCAGTGTTGATTACCACTGCAGTTTTTCAAAAAGCTTTAAGATTAAGAGACATTCACTGCTCCTCTTCTGTCAGGTGCCTCAAAAGGAAACCATGAGAAGAGACACACAATGAAAAACAGCAGGTAATACCATATGAGACTCCTTATTAAAAACATAAAATGCCTTTCACTTTTGCTTTTATTAAGTCTACTTTTCAAGCCAAATGAAAGTTAGGTGAGGCGATTATAATACAAGTCACGTCTAACTATTTCATTATCCGCGTCCTGCAGCACGATAGCCCACAGAATACCTTTTGAAAGCTCCAGAGTGACGGCAGCAGGTTGAATATAATGAACAGTGTTACAAATGGGGACACGAGACGACAGGTCTGGTGAAGAAGGAGTCTCCTGGAAACTGTACGGCTGTAATTACTGAGTGCTGGTGCTGTCTCAGTTGGCTTCGAACAAAGGTAACCGCCTTCAGCAAGTTATATTTCCTCAGCCAGCTAAAAATGAAATCAGTCAGAGACACAAATATTTATGATACACAATACATAACCAAAGTCATTGTCTGCTTTTATTACCTTATTTTTGCTATAGCTTTGAAGTCTCCCAGATCAACGGCACAAGAGAATTAAACAGTAAAGCACTGAATTATTTTTAAATTAGACTTCCAAAACTAGAAATGTCAAAGACATATTTATAGAAAGATAAAATACTCTTATTCTGGTCGTGTTGCTTGCATGTCACAATTGTTTCTCAATAATTCATTCAGTTTGTTGATCAAGAATCTGTCAAGCAGAAGTCAGTGAGACACGAGACTTCTGCCTCCTTGCACGGGAGCTCCCCTCACCAAACACTGAGCAGGAATAGTTGTGGTGATAAAGGGAGAGTCGGGTGCAGACCACATGGTGCTATGGGAGACAACAAGACTGAGAAGAAAGCTCAGGTTAATCCATGTTTTCTCACCTGTTAACTGCTAAATCTCAGAAATGGGCTCACTTGGACTTGGGCGGGGGGAGGAAATCACAGGGAGCAGCAGACAAACATGTCAGATAAAAACATAGCAAGGAGAGAGAGTATCATCTCTGTTGAAGATACGCCTCTGTTCGTATCTGCATGCTCCTTCGTCCTTTTCTCTTACCTCTTTTTCCTGGAGAAATCATGAATTCTGAAGATGCATTTCCAAATGTTAGTGATAACCATTAGGTTGTATAAGAGAGAAGACCGGACCTATTATATCATTATTCCTCATCTTGATACCATTCTCTTTCATGGTCAATTATTTAAGGAAAAAAAACCACAAAGCAAAAATAGAATAGGTTCACAGAGGTGCAACAAAAGGTACTACAAGTTTGGAAAAACCTCTTTATAATGAGCAATTAAAAAGGAGGGAAAAGTTAACTAGTGAAGAGATGAATAAAAGATGACACAATATGACATAAAATATAATGAATGGAATGAGGGAGGTCAGCCAGGTGCACCTGTGCAGCTGTCTTTTCAATCTTTTCAAAGATTTTGTATCACACAGTGCTCCCAATCATATAAGAAGGCAACATATTTTAAAGTGGACAAAGTGACATATAAAATGAGCCTGCAGAAGTTACCGCAATAGCATTTGGGTTGTATCTGGCAAATCCAGAATTTCATTTTATTTGGAGATTACCAGTTGTGGTTTACCTTTCACTGTGGAGGAGCAGAGAGTCATCGACAGCACAGTTCTTGATCAACTCCCAGGCAGTTATGGCTCTGTCATTGTCACGGTACAAACACATCGGGATGCGGCACATAGAAATTGTCCTGCAGAAGTGAAGCGGCAAAGAATGAGACAGAAGTTGTTTTACACGCACACGTTGTGAAAGAGAAGCCATTTTACCACTATCATCACAACAGGAAAGCTGGAATAAATGCACCAAACTAAGGACTCACGCGAAGGTAAAAGAACAGAGCAGGCTCACAATCTCAATCAGCTTTCCACAAACCTGCAAGTCCCCCATTCTCATGTAAGCTTTGTGAATCAGAAATTCATTTGATAAAGGGGTTTTCTATCCTATATTGCTCTGTTGTCCCTGAAGAGGTGTAACCAAAGCCATAAGGCAAGCACGCCTTTGCCAGTTCAAGCACCAAACCTGGGGAGAGTCTAGGGCTATTTTGGGAGTCAAAGTGATAGAATTGCTGAGTCCTATCCTAGCAGAGCGGCTGCTGTGGAGTCCTTCTTGGGACACCCCAAATGAGGAAAGTGGCTACTGGTTCCCAAGTACGTGTGAGACAAGGAAACAGAAGCCAATCTGAACAGCTAAGTGTTTCAAATGGAAAGCAGGACCCGACCTGGCCAGATGCTGATGAGGTCACATCTCAGAAGCCAAACACGCAAGTGAGGGTCAGGTTCATAGGAGCAAGAGCATCACCTAACCATGGAATAAATGGTTACTCTAACCATAGACTACACAAGACAAGACTTGGTGGATCACATTGTGTGTGCAGCTGCTGGATTGTAAGCAGCCCTGAACACAAAAAAAAGTCTCCTATGCAACCAATCTATCCTTTCCCAAGAAGCACCCACACTTTTACCCTGCCCACTACCCAACCAAAGCGCTGCAGGACAAAAAGATAAAACCTTGAAATAAGGCAAAGAAAACAGTGACTGTTAGTAAAACTTAACACAAATACATAAAAGCAGAAAAAAGCAAGTCTAACTGTCTGCATGTATTCTCTACTTCTTCCCCAGAGGCTCACATCTTACCATTACTGTAACTACTGTGCTCTAAAGGCCTCTGCACCACAACCACAGCTCTGCCTTTTTTAACAGATGCCTGCCCTCCATCACACCTATTACCACATTACATCCTCCCACTGCTACTTCAAACGCTTTCTATTCATAGTATAGAGAACGGGCCACTTCACAAGGAGGGCACACGTAAGGCAGCCATGCTCAGCCTGGAACACACAAATTAACTGTACTGTAAACTCTGTTCGTACTATTAGTACTACTAGCGCTACGTTTTCCACTGAAGTGTTTGGTACTGCCAGGGGCCTAAGATGCTGAAAATCAAGCCTGGTCGAGACCTGGAATTCCGGTTTCCTTTCCCTCCTGTACAAGCTGTCACCATCCTGCAGGTCACAAAAGGTAAATACACCTATCAACCCATTAATTTTTTAGGGTTTTTTTTTTACGCTCCCACATGCTCCATCTTAGCTAGTTGGCATAGTGCATTAGGAACCAATGAGACATGCTTTGATGTTTGACATGGAAAGAAGCACATGCCGCAAGTCGCACAGCGCGACCTGTGGAGCTGCTACCCAGCCCAGGGACCCTTTCAGCAATGCCACCTTCCTGCGAGCTGCGTTGCTTGCCAGACATGATTTGCCCCAAATCTTAGCATACTGGGAAGGTAGGATGGGCAAAGACTACCTGGGTATGCAGGTTTGGGCTGGGGGAGAGTTAATTTTCTCTGCAGCAGCTACTATGGGGCTCTGGTTTAGATTTGGAAGCAGGGTTGATACCCCAGGGACGGTTTCGCTCCGGCTGGGCAGGGGTTGCACAGAGCCAGGGCCTTTCCTGCTCCTCACCCACCCCACCAGCNAAACTGTCTTTGTCTCAGCCCACGAGTTTTCTCACTTTTACCCTTCCGATTCTACCCCCATCCCACCGGGGGCAGGGAGCGAGTGGCTGCGTGGGGCTCAGCTGCCGGCTGGGGTTAAACCACAACACTGGGTCATCAGGCAGCCATACCATACATGCCTTTTTCTAAAACATATCAACCTCTCAAATTACATCTTAAAAGTAATAGAGGAAGGGTTGAGGAGGTAGATAAAGGCAAGGTAAGATACTGTTATTAGACTGGAATTATTGCATCTATGATTGAGAAATGTTTTTAACCTATGCTATTAACAGGACATCTGGATTTGCTCTGGAAAAAAAAACTAATGCCTTTCTGCAGAGGCTGTTCAGCTCAACTACAGATAAGCTGTAAGGTGTAGTACAGCTTCATTCCGAACAGAGAAACACCAGCTGATTTCAATCACTGACTCCTAGATAAAATATTCAAATAAGTGAAGTGACAAAGAGGATTGAAAATCTTTTGCATTTTGATAACAGTGTGTGTCACGCATGGTTACTGAGGGCATTATTAACACACACACATACACCAAGTGATGAAGATTTGAGGGTTTGCTATATATGATATGCGAGTTTGTAAATTTTTTCATAACAGAAAGTCATTAAAGGCATTTGCTACAGATTTTTGCTGACTATAATATTTTAATATGACTGCCTTATGTGGAGGGTGAAGGGTTTCTGCCAAATTGGTTGTATCATCAAATACAACAGAACCATCTATCAGTGAAATGATGTCTGCTACCATGTGATTTTCATTACACAAACCATTTTATGTCAGACTTGCTTTCAGTCAAAATTTTTCTGTAAGAATTCAGCTTCCTGGTTTGGGGCTTCTGGATTTGTCCTACGTGTAAGAGGGCACTGAAAGAACTATACAAATAAGGAAATCTCAGCCTGCAATATGTTTTTTAGTAAAGTTGAAAGCCTTCACAATTGCATTCATCACAAAAAAGAACAGAGTTCAGAGGCGCTGCCTAAACTTGTTAAACAATTCCTGCACTGTACAACTAGTGGTAAATATCCACTGGCTGACATTTAAGAGCCCTGGATGACCAAAAGAGATTGTTCTTAAAATAATGTCTCCAAATTCACTCAGATAAAAGTTTATATCTCTATATTTCTGATCAAAAACTTAGGGTGCAATTGGGAATACACCGCACAGTAGATTTGTCCTACAAAAACTTATACCAGGAAAGCAATTGCGATCATATTTTGAGCAGAGATTCTGAAAGAGGAAAAACAAAGAGCAAAATATAGACAGTAATTGCTAATGTCAGTCCATTCAGGCAGTATTACCTTTTTATCTGCACACTGCCTGTAACACTCACAGTAACAACTTGGTAGGCAAGGCAACAAGCAATATCCTTTCCAACTTGGTTCTTAGTTAAAGAGTGTCCCTTCCTATAGGCTACATCACTTACATTGTTCATACTTCTGTTGATATCAAGTGTGTTATGCTGCCAAGTGTGTTAAAGAATTCAGCATCTGTTACATATCTTTTCCCTATTTAGGGTAAACAGTATGTATTTATCAAGAACCCGGTCTCTGTTGATTAACCACCCTGTTTCTCCCTCCCTTCCCCATTTGCAATTCTCATCCATAAAATCTCTGCCTGGACTCAGTCTCTGCCTGCACACACACCATATGGCACAACGGTATAAATGAGATGAGACTAAGTTAATTGGTCATATTAGACCCCATGAAACAGATTTTAAGTTCAGTTAGGAGCATTTTTGCACCTATGCGGAACACAGAGATGTCGCCCAAGCCGTGGAGCAACAGGCTCTTGCACATGCGAGTTACTTGTGCACAGAAGAGAGGAATGCCTCCTTCCTGAGTTCCCCCACCCAACCTGCCGGTTCCCTTCATAAACTGGAGATGAAAGAGAACGGCAAACTTCGCTGATGTGTTTGCTTTACGAAAATATACTCGTATCACTGGAGTGGGCATACCTAAGAACAGATATAGCCATATCCAGAGCTCAAAAGATACGTGAAGGCCTTTCCCAAGCAAAGCAACGTAAATCTTGAGACCAGCAATAGCACTGCAGTAACTTTACTTGCAGAGATTTTAGAACCAGGCTGAGACCGCAAACAAGTGCCTTTCTCTGATTTTCCTGCTGGGTTTTTGGGTTGGTTTTTTTTTTTTAACTACTTGAGTATCTTGGGATGGAGGGATACACACAGGCCCCACGAGCATCACTCGTGTAGTTCTACTGACTGTTAAGTCTACCCCCCTGCTCAAATTCAGGTGAGCATTGCCTGTAATGAAATCCAAGGAAAAAGAAATCTGTCGGCTTAATACAGCTTCCAAGTCACAGCAGTGTTAACAGGTATTTTAGAAGAGAAGATTTTATATCTATTCAAAGCAAAGAGCAAATATGAAGTACTTTTCTAGACAAAGAAAAAAAATCATAACAAGAACCGTAATGATACAGCAATAAATAAGAGAATTACAATGTCGCTCTTGAGCATGGACATAAATCAGATGCTGGTGTGCTCCCTGCTGCTTATGTGTGGTGTTGCTCACCACTACCATAATTTATATTTGAAAAAAAAATTCCATTTAAAAAAAATTAGGCTATAACTGATTTCAGTGCAAACTCAGAAAGTTAAATGATGTTAACCACAAACAAAATATTTTCCACATAGGTCACTGAGCAACTGGGAATTCTCAGAGAACACGACCAAATCCGCTATATGGGAAAGCATCAATTTCATGATTTGTTAGCTTCTGGAAACTCATACAGTAGGCACATCAGTTTTCAATTTCTGTTTATAGAACACAAAGTACACAGTCGTACAGGAAGACATTCACAATATTTTTAATGAAACTTCACACGACCTGTCACTATTTCTTTTCATATGGTTTTAATTCTCAAAATGTAAAGACTTCCAGATGGAACAGTCTTCACTTTCCCCAACTATTTCAAGAGTCCTTTGTACTAAACCTCACAAAGTAGTTCATCCTCGACATTTTCGCCTTTCCCCTCGCCTCGCCACTAGAAGAGGAACCACAAGAGATACGGGTTGCAGCTCCCAAGCAGAAGCCAGCTGCACGCCAGTGAGTTACCCGCCCTAGGTGTGCACAAGCTGCTCGTGGCTCCGCGGGCTGGCTCGAGCCCCTGGAAGGGCCAGGGGACCCCGGGCACCCAGCCCAAGAGCCACGGGTCTCCCGGGGGACAGACTGGGGCATCTGTCCCCTTTAAAAGGCAAGCAAGCTTTTCACGAGGGGTTTTCCTGCGTGAAGCGGGTCATTACAAAGCAGAAGGCATCCATGCATGCTCCAGAGAAACGTGGCCCGCGCCAGGTCGGGGATTTTTTTCTTGGCGAGAAGGGTTAAGACTCTCCCAGCTAGAAACCAAGTAACATAAGACTGCTGGCAATCCTGCTGGAAGTGGAGGCGGGAAAATTGAAAACAAAATAAATAAGCATAGTTCAGCACGTCAGGTCATTACCAAGAGAAAGATTTTGGGGTAAAACGCAGCCTGAACAAGCAAGCTTGGGAAACTGGTAGTTTCTCCTTAGCGGGCATGGGCAGAGAGGCTGTACGCGCGCTCTGAGTAAGCACAGGGTATCACATCAAAGACACACCTGACTCCACCAGCCATTTTTTCCCCCTAATGGGAATAACCTGGAGGACCCCAAATACTGCCTAACAGCTTGGATCAAAGGGGACAAAGAAATATTTGCTGTACTCCAGCTGAATTGGAGTTTGCACTACCACAAAGATAAAAGAATATTTGTTTTTCCTCATTATATGAGGCTTTTTCAACAAAATAATTAACTGTAACATAACAGAAAGCTTCACCGGATAGGAATTTTTAAAGCATGTGTTGAAATCCAACTATTCCACTGAAAATTAATTTGAAAGGCCATGTAGGAATACAGGGATGCGTGGGGGGGGGAAGATGTGAAGCTTTTTTTAGAACTTTATTTTTTTAATATTTTCTACCCTCTTAAAAGCATAACCATCAAAGCAAATAAAAGTTTAATAAGTAAAAAAACATTTTAAATGAAAAACCATGATTAACTTATTAAGACCCATTAAGTGTATAATTACAAGGATTCTATTACATTAAGATACCAATTTCTTTAAAGCCAGAAATAATACCTGCTGAAACTTTAATTATTTAAATGAGAAGAGAAAGAGGCATGTTATCTTCTCTGACAAAGATTAAAATCAATTTAATTGCTTCTCTGCTGCATTGACATGATTCTTGCTGTGAGTCAAGCAACCAAAAAGGGAAATTAATACTGCAGCTGTTAATCAAGTGATATTTGTGTGCTCCATCTTATTATAGCAGGAGAAATAATAACCGCTACTTTGGAGAGTTTGTCCACACTATATTTCATTGAATTTTTTTGCTTCAAAGAGCACCTTTACTTAATTTGAGTTGCAGGCATCTCCAGGTGACATGCAGCCTGAGAAAATTGTATGTTACATTGTTTGATCCCCTCATAAAAATTGTTCTGCCAAGAGTAAGGTTTGTTTCAAATTAAATTCACCCTTGGGTATCTGAGTCGCTAGTATGAAATTACGAAGTCACACCAAAAAGGGATAAAAATACAGCTGGAGGAGGGGGTTGCCTATGAATCATAATATATTTTCAAGGAAGAAAGAGGTCAAAAAAATCAACAATTTCAGTAAAATTAGAACATGCATTTGAAAACATGTAACAGCTGAGCACACAGCACAACCCATGGCTCCTATCTGCTGGTTTTAAAATGTTTATCCTTGCAGTGCCTTTGTTAAACCTCTGCACCAAGTGAATATTCAGCAACATCTACAGTCGACAAATTAATGTATCTGATTGTAAGAAAAATGGTATTGTGAAATATTTATGAGTTCTGAAATACAAACCCGTGTGGTGCCTCATCATCTCTTATCAGCCCTTGTTAACTTTACAGATGATGAGAAGCACCAGAATAACTGAGGTTGTCAAAACTAATAGATCTCAGAGGCTCGGCACTGGCACAGTTCAGTTCCATCTACAGTCCATTTTTGAGAAGTTTTAACTCCTTCACTCCTCCTCATTGAGCAGGAATTAGTTCCACTATTTACTGTTCACAGCACCAGCTGGCCCAAGCACTGCCCTAGATATTTTGGGATGGGCAGGCAGCACTTTTGGGGAAGAACTTGTGTGAATAAAGTGACAGACAAATACCAAGTAGCTCGATTTAAACAAAACCTAAAGTACCATCTGGGTCTTATTGGAAACTCTAGGATCCAGAAAGGGCAAAATAAAGTTAAATTATTGGAGAAGGTGCTTTCTTGGGACAATGTGTGTGTATTTGCTAACAGTGCTACAAATGATTCTAGCCCTATTTGTGCACTTAATGCACCAGCAAGCGTTAAATGACTAGGTACAGAGTTAAATGAGTGGTTTTAAACTGCAAAACTGGTTTGAGGTGGGATTAATTCAAAGAATCGGTGAACGCAAGGACCCAAATCTCTCTTACTTCTAAATTATTTAAGCAGTTTCATTTTTACCTAGTGCTTTAAACTGGGTACCTGGTCACTGCACAGCCCCTTCTGCAGCCGACTGTGCCAGACCACCCACGCATCTTCAGTTCGGCCAAAAGTGGCTGTGACAGATGCCAAAGGCTGGTTTTTAAGAAAGGAAAGCTTCAGTGGGTTTTGATTCCAGACTGCAGTAACCAGCCTGGGTTTGTGTTGTGACAGACTCCTAGGACTCAGATGTTTTTAAATTGGAAGCCAGGGGGCCCTATTTAGAAGGGATTTTGGCTCTATTTTAAGATCTTGTACATCAGCATTCGAAGGCAGACCTAGTCCTGAGCCTACCTTTGGGTTCACTGGCGACAAAAACAAGCCACTGCCTGTAAGACAGCCCAATTAACCAGCCGTCATTACTGCCTCAGTTCTATTTTATCTCCCTTTCCAGCGAGCACCGGGGCTCCCCCCATCACTCCAGGATAACCTTAAGAAAAACACCCTGGTGAGACCCACAGCCAGAGCATTTCACCAAGTAAATACAACACGTTTGCTTCACCCATGCATGTCCTGCCACCTCCAGGATGGGGGCCAGACTCCAGTCTGCCCATCTCCAGGCACTCTGGAGAGAGACTGGAAACGTTTTGGACCCAACAGCAGGGAGGAAGACAGACATCAGACAAGCCACTAAGACTGCAAGTGAGCGCAGCAGCAATTCATGGCATGTTTACTTACTGTCTCATAAATACATAGATCTAGTACACAGGGAACTGAACTTGCAACTCTCCTGGAGGCCTTGCAAGTCACACAGCTCCCCAGGGAGCTGCGGGGAGCAGAGGACTGGCAGATCAAGGTGCCTAAGGCAACCACACGCCGGGGCGACACAGCGATGGCTGCAGGAGATGCTGCAACCCACAGGACAAGACTGGCATGCCCTGGAGCAGCAAAGTGGGGCCTCAGAGAAGAGGGCAAGAAATTCGAGCTGCTATTCAGCAGGGGAACAAAGCCAAGGAATCCAACAGCAGCCTCTGACCAGCATCAAAGATTTTCCTGGCCTGTTCTGTAACCTGATGAGCAGGGCACTGCCTGCATTACACCAGCCTCAGAGGGGGAGATTAGTGCCACCGAGAAGGCCAGAACATGAGCAAGAGTCACCGTAACCAGGCAGAGGAAAATAAATCTGTCATGGAGATGAGACGGAAATAACAGTGAGCTTTCACTGTGCCTGGCAACCATGAGCATTTTCTGCCCATGTGCATGCACATACCCGCGAGCTTAGAAGGAAGCCTCGGCTGAACGCGGCATTACCAGGGGCTCGAAACAAGCCACAGCATCAGAGTAAAACTTTTCACTCGACTGACACGGAAAACAAATATATCCAATAACAATCACGTCCTCTGGGGCGAGCAGCAGAAAGAAACGCAAAGAGGGTTAGAGAAGGAGATTGATAGAATGAGTCCAATTTTATTTTCCACAAAGTGTGACACAGCAAGCTTCACTTGCTTTGATACCTGTCAGAGGGTCTTTGTCACCAAGAGACAGTCTGTCCATTTTCTAGGCAAAAGTGGGATTGACTTCAGCAGTTTCTTCTCATAAGAGACCTAAATGTAATCCCACATATCTGTAGGAATAAACAGAAGCATTCCATCTTGTTCAACAAGGATAACGTTATGTTCCTTCTCCCTTCCCCTCACACCTTGTCCATCCTACCTCTAGCTGTAGGATGCCACAGGAGTTACAGCGTTCTTGGCACATGCTGTGAAAGCCACACATGTTTAGCAGCAACTTTCTTCCTTCTACATGGTTACACACCTTAGTCAGGCTACCGTTACCATTTATACTGACCAGTAGGCGAGGGTTTTGTGGCCAACCACCTTGCTAGACTGAGCAACTGACTTGGAATACAAGGAAAAAAGAAGGAAAAAAAAAAACTGAGAAAATGGCCAAGAGCCACAAAAAAATTTAGATAATTCAGTAATATATTTTGTCCTGAAATATTAATGCAAAGTGCCCAGAATTGTTGGGTGCACACAATTCAGCACTTTCCAGTCAGTCTGGTGCTCACCTTTGGAAGAGCTGCGTTGCCAGAAGCCGCGTACCACCGTACCCAGGGCATGGGGCTCAGCCCTGCAGAAGCAGAGGAAGGAGGAAAAAGTGGAGGATCCTTAAGGAGCAGGGTGGTGGGAGAGGGAGAACAGGATAAAAGCCTCCTGGCTCTAGGGTACCCATCTGAATCTCCTGCTGAGACTAGCATCCAAGCATCTTGCATGCACCTTCAGCAGCTTGCACAAAATGGGCTTGAAACCATGATCCAGTCCACAGCACTGCCTCCCCAAAGAGCCGTCTGCATGGAGCCTAGAGAGCAGTGCATTGGGAGCACCTGAGCTTCCTTTCACCGACTGTAACACCAGCTCACAGCCAAGAGACACAACCGAAGGAGGACTGAATGATGCTGTGGCCCAGCCCACATTACCCATAAGTCACAGATCCCTTGGAAATACTAAGCATAGTGCCCCACACTGCTTAGGTCCAACGCAAATGTATTTAAAGGGTCTGGAGAAAGACAGCTGAGAAAAATATTTCTGGAGTTTCAAGGGATGGCAGTACTCCTCTTTTGTGGGAACCTGCCAAGAAAAACCAGGTTTTGTTATTGATTTCAAATAAAAGAAAATACAAAGTTGATTCAGGCCATTCTTCTGGACATAAAAGGATTTTCAACATGTGTTTTGATACATCATTGTGGAAACTCTTCCAACAGTCATCTTTCTTTTCCAAGTACTTCACTTTCACAAATGGCAGATGAACATACCTTGCTGTTAATAACTATAAGCCTTAAACGCTTCCACTCCCCTTGACAACACTGATTCCAATTGGAGTTTTGTACTTCTCTGTAGGGATGGAGAGAAACATTCTCTAACAGCTTAGTGTGGTGCCAAGCCGAACCTTTGTAACGCTTGCAATACTCCATAGCCAAGATCCCCCTCCTGCTAGCGGTTGCGGTGTTTGCAGTAAGGGCAGGGAGGCATTATAAAGGAAGTAAAACATGATTCGATTTTACTTGTGAGCATAACTTCCTGAAGGAAAATGGATCAGAACCCAAGGTCAACAATATCTATTTTTCTTGAGCAAGGCAGATTTGGTGAAGGTTTCTTCATAATCTTCCCTACCATGTATTATTTCTGACATAGAAAGCATTATTGGAAAGCACATCAATCTGCTGGTGTGGAGAGCTGTGATGACAAGTGTGTGAGAGAACTCCTGCTTGCCGTTCTGGTGCATCGAGAATGGAGTCGCCTTTCTCTTACTCTGCAAAGAACACCAAGGATCCATGCAAGACAGTCACTTTTTCTGGAAACTACCAGCCAGAACAAAAAGAGAGATAAGGCATATTCTATAACCAATATTTTGGCCTCAACAGTCTTTTTCTTAGCCAACAGCATTTCATGAAATTAGAAATAGTGTGTTCAAAACAGGTTTCTGGTCCTGTACCGCCTGCCAGGATGCAAAAGGACATTAGAAGCTTATCAGGTTTCTAGCATCTGAGGTATTCTTCAGTCATGCATTCTCCCTTCTTTCCTCATGACTTCTTTCAACATTGATAATTTGCAGCTAGGCTAGCAGAAACAGGAAGGAGGGAGGGAGTGAAAGGTGTCTCCACATATTTCAACATCAGTAGTTTTTATATTCTGACAGTATGGGAACATAACCAACAGCTTAGCATACCTCACTCTTGATGAGCAGTCATCACCAGGGACACAGGAAAAACACAGAGGGAAAGATATGAAGATTAGTGGCACAATTTAGAGATCTGGGAGCTGGGAAGCCCCACACTTCAGATGCCTAACAGGATTCTGCACTAGTGGTTCTACAAGGATGCTTGCAATGATTAATTCATGCCTTACTGCTATATCACTGACATCTGCAGCAAGTTAACCTCTCTGCCTCAATTTTAACTTCTGCAAATTACAGATTATAGTTACCTACAAATGATGGGCTAGGGATTAGTTAATATTTTAAAGGCACCTGAGGCTTGAAAATGCACAGAATTGTCAGGAACAACTGGGGAGGAGGGGGGAACCAACATTTTGTATGATGGCCAAAGATGTGTAATTCAATAGTGTATGAAAAGAATGCACCCTGGTTTGTATGTGAGACATGCTGGGGGGAAAAAAAGAAAAAAAAGGAAAGAAAAGAAACAGAAGCCTTTAAATATAGATAGCAATTGTGAAAAAAAAGTATACAGCAAGCTCAGAGCCCTACAAATGCTGTGGATTTATGAAAAGAACAACTATAATATTATTCTAACTCCTGACAACCCTTTGATATGGCTCCACAAACAGGTTCTACCTGGGAGGTTAAGTGTGGATTTATAGCACCTTTACAACTCTACAGTATCTACCCACACGTACGCTTTTATTGTCCAGTAAATGCAAGGCAGCTTATATCACATTCATTGTCCAGTTCATGTAAATTCAGCTAGGTCTGAATCTCAGAACACTATCATTAAAAACACATGCATCTGAGGTGATAACAACAGCAGGTCCTGTACGACACCAGCAAACAAAGCCTGGAATGAAATTCAATACAACATAATGTAAGCCAACGCAAGATGATGTGAAAATGGCCTTACTGCAGGTCTATGCATTGAACAGGCATTTAAATCTTATTATGCCTGATTATATTGCACTATTTGGGCACATTTCTAGATAGCTGTAGAGAAACATTATGCCTAGTACTGCTAATTCCCCACACGGAGCAGATGGTTTCACTGTAGTGAAAATGTGTGTTTGAAAGTCAGACCCTATGTAGGGAAGGTAATGATGGAAACTGTGGCATCCTGTTTCAAAGATACAGAGCTCAGAAGTTTTAAAAAAAAAGAAAAAAGATAAAAAAGGAAAAAGGTCAAACGGAATACAAGCAGAGAATATAGCACTGATTTACTGGAATTTTTGCAACAAGTAGGGAAGCCAGAAGAGAGATGCTGATGCTTTCTTTACCTTTGTCACGTAGGAGAGCCGCTGCACAGAGCACTGCTAAGATGTGGAGATCTAAACAACTAAAAGTTATTCTGTGTGCCTGGGGTATCAGAAAAGTGGAACTGCCAGCTCCAGTCCTAAAGGAAAGATCAGCAAGCATAGAAAGCAGCAACACCACCTCCATAATCCAGTGAAAGAAACAAATACCTTCCTGAACACCTCAGGCAGCTCAAATGCATCCAGTTCTGGTTCCATTGGACCCCACTGTAAAAACACTTTTGTCTTGGAGGAGACAGGGCAAGCTTCTTTCTAAGAAATTTCTCCACGGGAAAAGAATTTCCCAGCTTTTGGTGTTAGAAAATAAAGAGGGTAAATATATACACTCAGGGCAAATTAGACTATCTCTGTCACTAAATCCCTTCAGGCATAAGCTTGTTTTACTTGACACAGACTTGCATTTTGGCTCATAAGCATCCTTGTGAGCCTCTCCCACCCTCCCTCGAATGCAACTCTTCCTTGGGGCCTGCCAGCCATCAGCAGAGGCAGCTGCCTTTTACAGATCACGAGCTGGGAAGCAAAGAAAGATGCTTTAGCACCCTTTAGGTAGAGAAATGGGCTTGGTAAACTTCTCATGAGCTCCTGTGAATTTATGTTCTTTGAGACCAGTGTGAGTGAGGACAACCAGGCCCGGCATTTTGGGCTTGCTATCCAAAGTTCAAAAGGAATTAAATGAGCGTGAGGTTTGGGTGGGAGGAGGGGCTTTTCCCCCAGGTATCTTCAAAGAGACTGGCAAAAGACAGCATAGTTTATTCCACCCCTGACTCCTGGCCCGCAGGAAGCCTTCTCAATACAGAATGCTCCCTGTACCGTCCTGGGAGGGAGCAGCTCCCTACAGAGGCTGGCTCTGGTTTCCAGAGTGCAGTGAGCAGGAGGAGGATCCAGGGCCTCCCTGTGCAGTCAGAGACAGGTTGCAGGTGCTCAGCGCTGCCCATGAGTTCTGCCTGCGGTACTCGGTGCCAGCTACCCCGCAAAAGCAGCAACAGTCACAGCATCCCAGCGCGG
>VZTV01078775.1:12876-34508 GCA_013400875.1 Anhinga rufa
CCCCCAAAAAAAAAAAAGGTCAGGTCTTGGCTCTGAACCCAGGTGGGAATACTGCCAGGAAAGATTTCCCTGTGGTGTCTGTGCAGATGTCTTGTCCTGGCTGGGAGGGCATCTGTAGGATCATGCTCCTGCCATGGAAAGCTTTCCTTGCTAAAACATCCCTGTATAATTCCAAGCAGTTTGGGACAAAAAAAAAAAGCTGAAAAGCCACATCTAGGAAACCTGCGAGCGAGATGTGAATACCAGCCAAGCCAGGCAGGAGCGTGCAGGGAGCAGTAATGCAGCGGGGCAAGGGCTCTTGCCTGAGCTGGTCCAGCAGCAGGGATGTGGAAGGGATGCTCAGCCTTTTCCCTGCTTCCCTGCTGCTTCACGCTGCAGCCCGCTGTGGTTTTCCCTTTGCTGGGAAGAAAGGAGCCTGTGGGCAGTGTCAGCCCCAGCCCAGCTCACCCCTCTGGCCAGGGTGGAGGTCAGCACCCAAAGTCCCCAGGCATGTGTAGCTATGGCAGAATTTGCTCTCCAAGAGACCAAGAGCATCCAGAAAGAGACCCAGAAACTGAGCTCAGGTCAGTCACACAAACTGACTGGGTGGGATATAATTAGTGCTGGGAACTCTCCGTGCCTTTCCTTCCAGCACCCTTCACGGGAGGTGTCCAGCCATGCCCATCACAGTTCACTTAAAAACTGACATAAAATCCAGAAAGTTTAAATAAAAGGGTTAAATATCCCCCCTTCCTTCTCCATCCAAACCCAAAGCAGTTAACTTGGGACTTATGAAAGCATTGTTTTGCTTTAACTCCTACCAAAATACCCTTGAATTGCTGTGTTTTGCTTCGACCTCCTTCCCAAGCCCCCCGAACACTGCTCCCACTGCACATCACTCTGTCCCCTCTTGCACATTGCTCCCCTTTGCTCATCGCTCTGCTCGCAGATCGCCCCAGCTTGAAAACTGCTCCTCTCGCACATCACTCGCAAGGTCTTGTCTCTTCCATTTGCTTCTATTGCCCTCTGCTGGGGGCTGTCAAAGGAAAGGCTGATCCCCTGGGCAGTGCCTTCTCCTCTCTGTCTCCCTCTGTAATTTCAGGGGAGCCAAGGAGCCCCAGGTTGGGGTGCCAGCGCCTTGCCGCAGCAGCGATCCCCCACCGCCACTTACACGTCCCCGAGAGGCAGCTCTCACCCATGGCACTGCACAACCGCTCGTGGGCACAGCCAACCCAGCGCACCGCCAGCACGTCTCGCTGAGAGGACGTGCGTGAAGGTGAGCAGACAGCTGAGGGGTCTCCAGGACATGCGTGTGGGCACACAGACACGTGTGAGATACAAAGCGTTGCTATTGCACCTACCTGTGCACGGCAAAAAAAGCTCTGTGTGCCCAGAGCGGGGCCAGACTTTCCAACAAGCTCAAGCCAGGATGGGCAGAGCATCTTGACCATCTCCTCCTGAAACACTTCGCTCCATGCAACCTTTGCATTTCAGCCAATGTCAGCGGAGGATGCGTGGGGCGGTTCACACATAAAACAGAGGAAAAGAGGACATTTGGAAGGGCTGCACCGACAAAACCAAATCATGTGCCATAATCACTAGCGAGGACCTTCAGAGGCTGCCCAGGTATGGTCTAAGGAAGTGGCTGAACCTACAGGGACTTTGGTTTCAGTGAGAAGGGCTCCAGAGGAACCGAATGGCAGTGAAGTGTTGTACTGAAGTGGCATTAATGAGCTTTGCGGGTTGGGGAAAGGGGCCTGCATCAAGTTGGCTGATGCCTCAAGACTCAAGAGCATCAGCAGTGCTAAGAGAAGACCCACAAAACCCTGAGGACCTCTATGGTCAGCACAAAAGCTCAGGCCGTGCCAGCAGCAAGCAGCAAAGAGGATTTCTGCTGCAATCTGGGAGCGTTGCTGCAGGAAAGCTTGGAAGAGGAGGGCAAACGTGGAGCTTGGGCTCATTTTGCCACACTCGCCACGGTGAGAGCTCTGGCCAAGCCCCTGCTGTGGCTGCAGTGCCAGCAAGTTTGCACTACTGGGGTCTGGGAGCAATTTCGGGGGGGGGGGCAAAGCTGACCATGAGTGTCCCACTGGGGCTGTGCAGCAATCTCTCTAAGCACAGGCAGGAACCCGAAGATGTGATGCTCTGTTACAGAGATAACCATGCCCCACGCTGGGCTGCCACCAGCCAGCTCAGAAAAGGAAGAAATTGGCTGCATTCAGAGGAATTTTCTTCATTTCCAAGCATATAATTTCTGTCCTCTGGCAGAAAGCCCCCCCCACCCCGCCCAGGTTTTCAGCGGCTTTTGCATTTCATCGGATTGAATCCAAGGTGGAAATGGGGAGGGAAGAAACTGGAGACCACTTTCCTTCAAGAACTGGGGGGATTTCAGCAGCAGAGAGGTTCTGCAGGGGCAGACCGAGGCTCTCCCGTGTGGCATGGGGAATGGCACAAGTCTGCACCCAGAGATGGAAGGAAGGGATAGGCCAGCAAGGATGGGTCAGGGAGCAGGAGAAAGGGGAGCTACCATCCTGCCAGCCCTCGCAGAGGCTCTCCTGGGGTCCTGTGGGGACAGCCAGCTTCAAGGGGGACGGTCTTTCCTTCTCCGAAGCGGTGCCACCTCCCACCGTTCCCCAGTCCCACCTGGACCTGCTTCTCCCCAGCAGCTAGAGAAAACGTTTGGAGTGGCACAGGGAGGAAAAGAGGGCAAACCAGCGGTGGGTCTTTGGGCACCAAGGGGATGGAAATGAAGGTGGCTTCAAGGCTTCAAAGCCAGCCTGTGCCCGTCGGTCACGGCCAGCGCTGGACGGGCTGAGGAGGGGAGACAGATACCCGCACAGCGGTCACTGCTTCCAGAAGTCCTTGCACACCCACCGGATTACAGATGACGGAGGAGAGGAATGCCTCATACCAATTAATTCTGAAAGTGTAATTAACATCTGGGCCAGCTCCGTGTGATCCCTAGCTGCTAATGAAGCATGGCACCGCTTTAATTCCTGCTATGCCGCACCATCTTCTTATTAAATCCAGGAGTAGGTTCCATCACATTTCCCTTAAAGGGAAAAAGGAAAGAGAGAGAAATGGAGCAGGGTTTGTCTCAATGAATTACGATAGATTAGAGTTTACCAGATAAAGAAAGTAGGAGCGGGGGGAAGGCACAAAATGGGAAATTTTGTAGGGGTGTGTGTGCGCGCACGGACATTTGTATATTCTCTCTTGCAGTGACCTCCTTACGCCCCATCCATCAGCCTGGGGTTGGCTTATTCTAACTAGCAGAGTCTTTTCTTGTGTCTAACAGGCCCATCAGACACAATCTGCATGCCAATTACCGGAGCAGACCCCCTGATACTGAAAAATGGAAATTAGCTGTCAAGCAAAAAACAGCATCAGCAGGCTGGGTTTGGATTGCCTGTGCTCCCCACTCGCTCTCGCCACCACTCATATCCGTATGCACTCTGCTCGGCATGCAGCCGTGACAAGGGAGCCCCCAATGGAAAAAGTAATCTAAAATAATAATAAAATAAAAAATAATAAACCCCCCCACCCAACTAGCATATTTTATTGTTATTCGTCTTGGTTGCCAACGTTCAGGGCACAATGCAAAATTCACCAGAGGTCAAGAGCCAGCCGGAGGAGGGGTTGGGGGGGGAAGAGTTGGGATAATTGTGTTTTTGCAAGGGATAGATCAAGCGATATAAGGGAAGGACGTAGGGAGGAAATGTTACCATAAGGGCAAGCCAGAACCAGGTCTGATTCCTCCGATGCTCCAGGATGGACATATGCCAGCAGCCATAGGGCTGAGGCACCCCAAACCTGCCCGCTGCAGCTCTGGCACCCACTGCAGTGTGGGACAAATCCCACCGCAGGGGACATAGGATGGGGAAGCACACCGCCCAGGCAGACATTCCCCAAAATCAGGGTGGGAGATGGAAATGCGCTGGCCCGAGTACACCTACCTACAGGAGATTTTCCTTCCAAAATAGGGATGGCAACAGGCTCCCCACAAAAAACCAGAAGCCAGGCAACGCGTGAGCTGGTGCCTTGCACAGGCAGGAGCTGGCAGCCCTCGGAGGTGCTCGAAGAGCTTTGTCAGGAGCCACGGGGTAAAGGGGACCTGGAGCTGGGTGCTGGCAGGGCCGGTTGGTCCTACATAAACATTTTGGGGAAAAACTCACCGAGACCCAACCGTAATGCTGAATCGTCGGCATCCTGCTGACCCGTGACAGAGGAGAAAGGCAAGGCAGGACAGAAGTTGGTCAAGAAGATGCATCACCCTTTGCAGCAAAGGGCTGAAACAGGGCAGGGGGCTAAGGCTGGGGGAGGTGAACTGCAGGGTCGCGGCAGGAGGAGGAGGAGAATGAGGAGGAGGAGGAGGAAGGCAGCTCTCTTCAGCCCACCTTTGTGCTGGGGGAAGCCTGCAGGGCCGGAGCTGCCCCTCTTGGCAGCCCCTTCCCTCTCCCCGCCAGTGGCTGCGTTCCCAGGGGGTCACGGTACCGCGGCTTGACGAGTATCACTTAACCTGCCTCCCTGCTCCGTAATAACCTCATACATCAACCGGGAAGAGACCGCGGAGCATGGCTAGAAGGGCTCTGCTTCTACATCCAGCGTCATTACCCCAAGGCCCCTTGGCTTGATATGCAAACAGGCTGCAGGTCCCCGGGGTGCCCGGGAGGAGAGTGCCCTGCCAGCGGACATCAGTTATTCCTGCGCGGCTGCGGCACAGGCCCAGCCTGACACCTAGCGGCACTGGGCAAAATGGGGTGCTCCAGCTGGTGGCAAACTGGGCTAACTGGGAGCCCTGGGGAGCCCAACAATCCCCTCTGCTCCCTGCGTGTCTCAGGCGCCCATGGATCTCTTCCTGCTCTTCGAGATCGGTCAGCAGCAACCTCCCATCCCCAGGCAGCCTTCACAGGCACTCGCTGTCTCTGTCCACATCCAGCCTCTTCTTCCCCTTCCAGCTGCCCAGCTTGATGTGGTGCTTAGCCCCATTTTAAGCAGCCAGCCCCCTTGTCTCGCACCTACAAGGGGCATCCCGTACCTGACACACTGGCCTGCCAGGGTCCCTGGCATCCCCCCTGGAGATTGCGGCAAACTCCCTCCTGCCCACTCTGGGATCCATGCCTCTCACCTCCACTTTCCCCCCCATCCCATTGCCCCATGCATCACGAGAAGGACACGTTCCTCTAGCAACAGGTTGTCTGCTGCCTGCTCAGAGTCCCCAGGGGCTCTCGTTGCACATGGCATGGATGCAAACCTCATCCCTTCTCCCCAGCCACCGGCAGCCCCTTCTCCCGAGCCACCACAAAGCAGCAACCCAGCAAGCGGGGACTCTGCAGGGTCATGACGGACTGAGCCACCCACAGCCAGCACCAAAAACTGGAGTCCCAGGGATGGGTGGTCCCACTGCTCCACTGGGCTGGCTGAATGCTGGAGCACAAGCTCCAGCTTCAGGATGGCTTTTCCCTGGGGATTGAGGGGAGGGGATGGGACCAGCCTGGAGGAAGGAGACGACAGCAGAGACAGAGGCAGTCGGGGCTGGCAGAGGGTGTTTTCCTTAGAGAAGGCTCAGCTCTACGCCAGCTCTCCTGGGGCAGGATAACTCACACGCAGACCCTGGGAATAAGTAGGACAGGCTGAGCTGAGTGACTCCGTTGCTTTATTGACAGCCTCCAGCAGCCCAGTCAAGGGGCTGCCTCACTCAGCAATGCTGCGGAAGGACTGGACAGAGGGGCTCGCCGCTCCCCACTCCACAGGTTTGCGGTACTCCCCCTTGAGCAGCAGGTACTGCCTGCCCCGGTAGTTGGGATGCTCGTAGAAAACCCAAACGCCCTCCAGCACTCTGCAGGCGTGGACCTCACGTATGTGCCACTCCTCCATGACGGAAGGGCAGTCTTCGGTGGCTTCGAACATCTGCCCGCCAAAATCTCCCTTCTCAAATACCTGGATGTGGCCCCGGCCTCCACTTGGCTAGAAAAAGGGGAGAGAAAATGGCAGAGTGCTGGAAGGAGGCACCAACACTTCCCCGGCTCTGACAGTCGCCAGCAGATGGGAGCAGAGCTGAGGCACGGTCAGACTCAGATCAGGTACAAACCACCCCCCCAGCACACCAGGACAGGGCTGAAGAGCTCACCTCAGCCCCTAAAAGCACAGCAAGGAGGCAACGGGGGTAACTCTTGACTGAGCATCGTGTGCAAAGAGGGCATAAAAGCACCGAGCAGAGCAGTTTCACCTCAAACCCTCACCAGAGCCCCAGTTTCACAGGGAGGAAGGGTGCAAGGAAGGATGAGGCCACATCAGCAAGTGCTGGGCTCTCTATCCCAGGCAGCCTGCCCATCCCGCTGCTGGCCTGAACCCTTCAGCCACTCCACATGAGCACCAGGAGGGAGAGACAGACCCCCTCCACTCCCCGATCCTTCTGGCAACAAGGAGTTTAATGAGCTGGTGACCCCAGCTGGGTTGCATTAGAGGCGAACACAGTGTGGGTATTTTCCACTGTGATTTGAAGCACTGTGTTGCCTGAAGGCACTGCGGCAGTTTTAATCTGCAGCTGCTTGGACACCGTCTTCCCCCGCCTCCCCCGTCAGCCTGAGCCCGCTCTTGTTGCCAGCCTCAGCCGAGCTCTGCGGGGTCTCTCGGATCCATGCGCTGCTGCTGCGGCTTCTCCAGGGCACTCTGACCCAACGCCTGTGAGCGGCGGGTCCCCATGCATCCTCCCCAGGCGCGGGGGGGGGAAGCCAGGCACCCGGTGGACCTGCAGGATAAGGCCTCCACATTTCATCCTGGTGGAGGAAGCTGTGTTGCTGTTATATCTCCCATGTGTTTTGGTTCCATCCCTTATGCCAGATCAGTGCTCTGAACTGGCTGGAAACTCTCCCTGCTCTATGCAAAGGGATTTAGACCTAGCTCAAACCCAGAACAGGCTTAAAGTGGCATTAGACCTCTAGACATAAAAGCAAAACCCCTTCCCAGCTGTGAGACCTGCTCCACGCCATGGGAATCCACGGCTGTGCTGCTCAAGTCAGCGATGCACAGATCACCAGTCTGCCCCACTGCTAGCAAAAACACAGGAGCGCCCAGCCTCTCAACCCCAACCCACACTCCATCCACACTCCCATCCCCGCCAGTTTTAAAGAGTGCTTCTCCCTCTAGGCTTCCCAAAGGAATCATTCCTTCTGTTTATTTCTCCCTCCCAGCACTTCCACAGGGTGTAAATGCTGCTCGCTGCCAACCTACGCTTATCCCGTCTCCTGCTGATGGACCTGCAGGATAGGTGCTGCCGGAGGCTGCAGAAGCATCTCTCCATCATCAGTTAGGAGGGAATGAGCACAGTTCCCGTGCTTCAGCAGGGAGACACGCATAACACCAGGAGATACCAGGCTGCTCCAACGAGGGCTTCAGGCATCCCTCCTACTCCTGGTCACTCCAGGTCCGCTCCTGGGGCTGCTCTCCCCATGCGCAGAGGGGCTTAGTGATACTGAGATTTAGTTCCCTGTATCAGAAGGGAGCCCTGGCTTGGTAGAGAGGCAAACAAACTGCCCCTCATTCTGAGTGCTCCTGCAAAATCTACATCCTACTGTTACAAGCCTTTGTGCCCACCGTCAGATTTGGATCATCATTGATGGATCAACCGTCAGTTGGTAGCACACGAAGGGGGGAAGGCAAGAAGCAAACCTCAGAGCAACCTGCCCGGACACTGAAGTCCCCAGAGGAACATGCAGATAAAACTAGGCTGCTGTTCCTATGGAAACTCACCTGCGAAGCACTCAGAGGGATCTGCTTTTTTGCATTGCAAGAGGACTGGGAGAGACTTACCATCTCCACTCACCAAACACCTTGCCATTTCCAGGACAGGACTGCGGGAGCAAAACCCCTATAGCCATCCTCTCCAAGGTACCTCCCGTGGGTCCCCAGGAAGATGGGGCCCACCCACGATTGTGCCAAAAGCCTTTAACGATAGGTGTGTAAATTAAAATGTCCCTTGTGAAGAGGTCACACGTACTACCTGGACGGCTTTGCAGGAGCCAAGGCGGTCATTGAGGCCCATCCAGTGGTGGTAGTCAGGATACTCCCCGTGTGTCAGAACATACATGTTCCCAGAAAAGTTCGGCCTCTCATAGGCCGCCCAGGTACCTCCATCCACCCGGATGGAGTTGCAGCGGCTCAGGTAGGTGTGAAAATCAGGGCAGTCGTTGTTGCATTCATAGCAACGGCCTAGGAAATTCTTGTCTTCGTAGAAGGCAACCTGAAACGCAAGCAGAGGAAGGAAAGCAGGGAGGTTCCTCGTCCCCCAGCACATGCCTGCATCTGTACTGTAGCGGCATCACAGTGTGAACTATATGAAAACAGAGCCCCCACGATGTCAAAAAGTCATCAAGCCCAACCACTGAGCAGGATCAGCTGTATGTCAACTAACCCTGGCAGCCAACTCACCAGTCTGGCCCCAACACCTCTGGCTGCCACCAATGTCTTGCCCTTCCCAGCACCTAGTTCTGTCCCAATCCAATCCACAGCTCCCTTGGTGAAGTCCCTGTCCTCTTTGCAGCAAAACACTATTAATACATTTCCCTCCCACCTTCTCTAGGATCAGCAGTTACTAAATTATGGCCAAGGGAGCCATAAGTAGTCAACAGACTATACTGAGCAGCATTTCATACCAAGTGTTTGCAGTTAGACCCTTACTGATACGGAGGTGGTGAGGTCTCTTTCCTCCCAGGTCATGTCCTCTAGCCCTGCGATCGTTCTCCTTGTTGCCACTCTAATGGTGCAAGGCTTGCTTTCTCAAAAGCCAATGCCAAAAGCTGGACATCACACAAGCTTTACCAGAGCCAAGAAAAACTAAAGGAGCGCTCCATGGACATGGTGGATAGCACAGTTCATCAGACATCCGAGGACTGCATTCGCAGTTGGCTGTTTCTGCTTTGGTTGCTACTAGTTTGCGATATGGCTGACAAATTTCTGATCCATCACCACATTTCTTTCTCAAGGGCTGCTCTACAGCCAGGCAGCTGACTGCAAAGCACTTTGCTTAGGGACACTTTTCCCCTACTTGATTGCAACCTCTTTTGAAATGATCTCGAGAGCTGGTGAGCAAATCCCATTCCTCTTGCTCGAGGTACCACCAACCCAGCCAGCCCTGGAGAGGCAACACATGCTTTCTTCAAAAAGCCCTTCATGGAAATATTGCCGAGCCCTAGACCGAGACCAGTCCTTTGTACAGCCTCATTTTTAGATCCTTCCAGATGACAATTATTCATCAAGAGCTACTCTTCACAATAAGGGTTCCTGAACCATCATGTTTAATTTGACTATATCCCTTGCTTGCTTACGATACTGTGATGCCAGACCATGACAAAAATTACCTTAGGTTGATGTGAATCGGTTCTTAGTAGATCCCTTTCAGCAGCACCCAATCACCAGCCCATCTTCCACTTTAACAGGAGTTTGGTTACTTACTCCAGTGCCTTGCATTGAATCAACTGGTGTACAAGTTGGTTGATCCAACGCAGTGCATACTCAGGACAACATTTCACCTTTTCCAGCCTTCCAGTATAGCCCCATACGTGCTGCCAGGTTATTTGGTAGCACCTGAGATTGCCTCAGCCAATTCCCCCAGATGCTCTAGAGAGAATTTTTCTGGTCACAGTGATTTAAACATCTAACATGCAGTACTCCGTAATCCGTTTTTCCATAGCTTGAGTATTAAGATACATGGTCACCTTTTGCTCCAAGCCAGTTGCACTTCACCTAAGGTGCTTTGGCTACTGGAATTGATCTAACATCACTGCTGTTAAAAATACTGTTCATTGCCACAGTTTCAACCCAGCAGATAGACTCAAAGCTAGGACAACCCACTCACTATTTTTTTCCATTCACTTTGTGTTAAAAAACAAGTTAGCCACAGTTTTTCTAGAGCTGGTTGGTCAGTGTGTCCCATCAGCCTGACCAGGTATCTGGGGAGTCGGACTAATCATGCCAGAGGATTTATGTTCTTGGTCTTGTGGCCTGTTAGTAGACCTTTATCAGGATAATGTTATTTCCCTCTTACTTTTAAGTAAGATCTCCCATTACGAAGCAGTCAGTGCATACAAAGGAACCTGTCCCGATGTCTTCCTGAGCAAGCTCTTCCCATCTTCAGTGCAATGGAGAGTTGGGAGATCACTACCATCTTTTCAGCAAGTGAATAAAGGTTGCAGAAGGTGTGCACTAAAATGTTCCGTTCCCATTTTCCCACACTGCTACTATCGGGTAGTGAACCATGCTGGCCAGCCACAACCCTGTGTTACAGATCCTGCTTCTGGATCTTTGTCCCCAGAGGTATCACCTGAAAAATCTGCCACCATGAGCCCAGAGGCAACACTGAAAGCCCTGTTCACTGAGTCTAGCAGTCACTCACCACCAGTAATCCCCTTCCTGAAGCCAGCGGTCAAGGAAGTCGCAGCATCTGCAGGGTGGTACGCAGGGATGTATCCCGCCGTGGCTCAACCGTTACCCTCCACTGGGACAGCTGATGAGCTCTTCCCTTCTTCAGCCTCACTCCCCAAGCTCTGCAGCGCCTTCTGATCTGCACTTCCACCCCTATCCACACAACGAGCGTCCAGCACAGTCGATGATGAACTCTGCCCAATGTCCATAAGACCACAGGTCTGGTCTCTGGGCAGGCAGTACGCGACCCAGGCAGAGGGGTGCCTCCTCCTGCCTCACAGCAGAGTGATTGGCAGTGGGAAAGGAACACGTCTCCTGTCACCTCTGGACACGGCTCAACATGAGCTGTGTTGATTTTGTGTCTGGCATCCAGCAGAACCGGTTCCTCTTGCAATACCCTATCATAGCAACTGTGCATAAAGTTGGCCTTTAATTCTCTAACAGAAAAGCTCATTTGGTGTTCTTTCCCCACCCAGCCTAACACAACTGAACTTCAGTTTGGCAAAGCTACCTGGTATTCGTAGGAGGATATTTTCCTTGTATTTATAAAGCTACAAAGCCAAAGAAATTCAAGAGCACGTTAAGGGTATGGCCATTCCCGCAGAACAGTGACCAACCAAAAGTGTTCTTTGTTGTTTTATTCTCAGACCGTTGATAGGAAGACTTAAGGAGAGGGCTCCTGCTAACCCGTTCTCCACCACAGCCCTTTGCACACACCCTCAATGCATTTCAGGCCTTCGCACTCAGCGCTTCTCAGCTTTCCTCCAATGATTCGGGCACAAACAGAGCAGAGTGACGTTTTTCACCCACAGGATAATGGCAGGTGAATTACAGATTTCAATTCCAGGCTGGTCAGTTCGTTTAGGTCACATCTTACTCCAACGCAAATTGCCTTCCTCCGGTGAAGCCATCAAGTTGCTTCTGCTTACAGCACTAACCCGTTAACCGCTCACTGCCCAAGCTTTGCATTTTTGGGGCTTACCTGGCACATAACAGATTTGCCATAGCAGATCTTCCTTACGGGACTGTAAAACTGTTACTCCCTTGGCCACCTCATAGCAGTTATCACATTTCTTCCCAACAGCTGCTCTGTTAGAAGGAAACTTGCAAACAATAACTGTGAGCAATAACCAGTAGTGCCCACTGCTTTCTAAGAAAGCAGCATGAGGGCAGCAATTCCTTTCTAGGGCAGACCGCTTGCTTAGGTTGCAGGAAATAGGGTTTAATTCTCTCCTTCACCCTTCTCCCTGGAATGTGCTAGGCAAGAGCATGGCAGAGAGAAAAGATGAGATTTGCACTCCTTCACTGACTTAACTCCTCCTGGACATTTTGCTGCACCACAGCAGCACATTATCAACAAACACACGCAGGGGACATGGCTTTCAGCAGGGATAAAGGCAGTATGTGTTTAAGTCTCTTCAATCAGACCAAAGACTCGAGCATGAATCAGTTACTTTTCCCCAGCACCTCCTTTATGCACGGGTACATAAAGACTCTACCGCTGCGATCTGACGGCCACCAGGTTAGAAGGAAGCAGCGTACCATGTTCAGTTTCTAAAGACCACTCAGAAATAGCCCAATCACTTTGAGCCCAGATGACAGATGAAGGGTGCAGAGAAGCAGAGACTCAATCCAGGTCTTCCACAGGATCGGCCAGTGCCTACAAAACCACTCTGTTTCTGCACCCTCTACCCCCTTGGGTCTTACAGTCTCCACAGGTTAAAAGGAATGTAAGCCAAATGCAAAACTAATACAGTGGGAAGATGTACGTCTGTCCACAGCCTCTTAACAGTTGTTTAACATTTCACAGGAGAAATGGGCCACTAGCTCAAAGTTCTCACCTTCCTTCCCCAGCTGTTTATCCCTGCCCAGTCCCAACCCCACAACAAGGTCTTCTGCACGATCAACCAGCTCGGTTCTGCTAACTTCAAGACTGAAGAAAGCAGCATTCGAGTTGGATCCCCATCTGATGCACATCACTCTAGCTGAAGTTGAGTTTTCTCATCTACCTCCTTTTCCATTTTAAATTAATCTCTGCCGATTCCACCAAATCACAAGGCTGGTTCGCACCTCTCGGGGAATGCAATTGCCTTTGGTGCTATGGTCACCATTCAGGCGTCTTTCTGTCGCAGCGCATCCTTTGCTCCACCACAGAAGGGGGATGTGGCGGCTGCCGCTGGCACTGGGACACAGATCCTCCCAAGGAAGCCTTCCACGAGACTCTGCTCTGCAAATGCAACTTGTCATGTTCACTGCTGGCCCAGCAGCCTCTGCCGTCAATTTACAAGGCATCAGGTCCTGGTGCATTTTAAAATATTCCCTCACCGGTCACTGTGTTCGGCTCCGTCCACTCGCTGAGCCAAACCTAGAAGAAACAGCCAAGACCTGGGAAAAGACTAGGAAGCCCTCAGCTCCAGCTTCCCTCTGCTTGAGGAGGTATTTCAAGCATCTCCGCTTGCCAACAGACTGACAGAGGGGGAAGCTGTCAGCAGAACAAAGAAACCAAAGTTCGCCCACAACTCATCCCTGATAAATTCTGTACTCCTAGCCACAATCATGAATAGGCTGCAAATAAACTTACCTTGGTTCCAGCTCTGGACATTTTCCGTTCCAGCCAAGCTCCCCAGTGCTGGAGGAACGTCAGAAGCTGTTACAATCAGACAGCATCCGCGGCACCCTTTTTATAATGGGCTTGTTTTAAACCAGACAGCCGCTTTGTCATGAGAATAGGATCCAAAAATTGAGTCAGTGATTCCGAGGCTATAGCCAGTTTCCAGAAAAGCAAACAGGATTATGGAATAAAGGAAGGCTTCGCCATCCTCCCTTTGTTACCATTTGCTGAGTCGGAACACCAAAACTCTGCCAAACGCACTCAAAACATGCAGCCCCCTGCCAAGTCCTGGAGGATGGGGGGCAGTTTGGCTGCTCCCTCCCTTTCAAGCATGTTAAACAAGAAGGCATCCTCATCAGGACTAAAACGCCCGTCCCCATTTGTAAGCAGGAGACCCAATATTTATCAGAGAATGTTCCCATGCAGTGAAGGATCCAGGTAGGAAACAGTCAACACGTGCTTGGAGCAGACACCACAGGCTTGCAAAGAACAGCCTCTGCGTAGAGGTTCTGCTTCAAAAGCTCCCAATGGAAACATCTGGGCAGAACGAGGCCATGTATTTTTATAGCTCACCTTCAGCTTGAGCTATTTTGTTCCAAATGGTGCCTGACATGGGGGAAAAGAAGTGTGTCTGGCTGCACATCCCCAGAGTGAGTGATTTCACACATCAAATAGTAAAGAATGTGCCCAAATTTCTGACAAAATTCTGCCAGTGTCACAAATTCAACTCAGAACTCCTACCCCACTGCCTGAGGTTTGAGGAAAAGTCTTTCTTTTAGCCACACTCTGGCCCACTGAGCTGGGAGGGCAAGGATCGCTGGCTTATGTACACCCACACCCCCCCACCCCATCAGGAATTACGAAAAAACACCTCTGCGGCTATTCACTGCACCAGCCCAAAGGCTTAGTGAAACAACAGGAAATGAATTTGGCACAGCAGCACCTGAAACACACAGGCCCTATTTCAAATCTGTCAGGACAAGCAGTCTCCCAACAGCAGCTGGGCATGCCACCCCATGTACACTGCCGCAGCCCTGCTAAATGCAGTCAGATAGGATGGTCTGAGACAGCCATGCTCAGCAGCATCTTGTCCCCTTCCCATTTTAGGTGTCTTGAATCGCCTAGTGCTGCTGCTTACAGCTCTTACTGCTAGAAAGCTGTAAGACCACTTAGATATTTTTTTTTTTATTCAAATGCTGTCTTATGAAGAACAGAGTTCAACCACAATCCAGGCCCTATCAAAAAGTAACACTGTAGGCTCGCTAGGACAAAAGCTCCACTGCAATCACTTTGAACAGCTGTCTTTTACAAGTTGTTAAATATAATAAACTCGCCTTGCATTTCATGGCCTGCCTGCCCAGGAGCCAAGAGAGACCTTCAGAAAAATTCTAGCATCACAACAGCTGGGCACACCAGAGCACTAAATGTCTCTGCCGAGCTCTCACTCTCAGGGTGGATAGCTCTTCACAAGTCACATAACAGCCCCTGTGTTCGGTCATCCACGCAAAGTCTTTGCCTATTTTGCCTAGTAGCTTATTTAGGTGCTCAGCTACAAGCACACCTCCCCAAGACAGGTTCCACTGGCACATGAGAATGGTACTCATTCAAGTTCATATTCTTTACAAGACATATTAAAGGAAGGAGACAGTGTTTGTACCAAAATGCTGTGCTAAGGCAGCCTTCAAAACCTTCAACTACATGACTGTTTATTAATAAATTATCAGTTTTCTCCCAGCTGCCCGGTTCACATTTCATTAAGCAGTAAAGATGTTGCGTCCCTCTAACACCCACTGTACAGGTAAAACCTTTCCCTCAGATGTGTGCCAGGCTTATCTGAGAACTCTGTTTTATTGACATTTGTCAAAACAACGCAAACGTATAAGAAAGTCAATTCCATAAAATCACATTGCTTAAGTGCCATCTTCATATAAAAAAATCCACTGAATGTCATTCATTAAAAAAACAAACATTTCTTTTTCACATTTATAAAAACAGTGCAGCTGGCTTGTACCATAAAGACGCACGCGATGGCCAGGGCCCTGTGCCCAGCTCTGTACCAGGAAGGGCTCCCTTTGCCGGATGCTTGCACACTGTGGATGCTAACCATGATGACAGCTTCCCCGCTAAAGGATCCGCAACAAGGCATACTTGTTCATCATCCTCTAGTGACATGCACTTTCTCAGTTACCAACAAAATAGTTACAGCACATTCCTGGGAAAGCAGCAGTGATTAGAAATCCTAAAGCGGACAGACAGTCCAATGCACGCTGAGGCTGGGCATCAGGTCCACATCAAGTGTGTTGACGCAGGATGGCCACAAAGTCTTAATGAGAACTGTTCTCAGTACATCGCTGTCTGTTCCCAGAACTCTGTAACAAAACAGAGGAGCAAACTTTACTCCCAGATTTAGCAAGCGAAGAAAAAGCAACTCAAAGACTAAAGAAAAGGAAAAAAATAAAAACTTTCTAATGGTTTGAAACATACAATAGCAGAAAAGCATGATAAGGGCTTGTCTCCCGCTCCTAAACCAGTTCTACTTGGGAAGAGAAAGACACTACAAAGTAAGAATTATTTGAAGTTTCACTCCATTCTCTTAAGCCAAGAGTGAGACAGGTGAGTACAGACATTAATACGCACAGCCTCTTTGAAAGAGCAGCTGTTCAAATAAGTTTTTACATCAGATTATGTACAATATGCCTATCTGCCTTTACAGGCGGACACAGATGTCTCTGGCAAATCAAACAGAACACCTGCAGAGAACAAGGGAGGTGCTGAGTACACAGGGAACAGATTCAAACTGAAAAGAGGTTTTGACTGCAAAATAAGAACTAAAACCAAATGCAAGGCTCTTGGGAGAATGTCCACCGAACAGCCTCCTGCTTCTTCCACCTCTGCCTAGGCTGTGCGTATAAACATGGGGCAATTCTTCCCAATAGAGAGGAAACAAGAGAAACAGGCCCTCTGCTCACCCTTCCTTTCCTTTTGCTGTACAGGAACACGATGCTATCCTGCTACCTGCTTGGAGCCTACTGCAGGAGGGACAAGGCTATCCAGCTGCTGACGGTTCCCTGTCTGAATCAGCCATTCGTAGAATTTGTTTTCTACCAGCATCTGGAACTGTTTCCTTTGATCCCTGAAACCAAAAGACGATCAGCATGGAAGTGTGTAAAGGTCACGTTTATTTCTAATATTATAGTTCTAAACCTCACCTTCACTACCGAAACAAGCCTCCATATATATCAGCTAAGAGCTGGGCTTGGTTCATGAACTGCCTGTACCAGGACAAGGTTTTTACCAAGTGAATATGACTACAATGAACCCCTGAAGCAGAACTCGTTATGCAAACTTCCCCATCCCACTAGCACAGCAACCCTGCTCCACAGGGCTGCCTCTGCTTTACTCTTAGACCACAGATTAAAAATTGCCTGAAAAGGAAGAAAAATAAGATTAGCAATGAGCGTTTAAGCACTGAGGATACAAAATTTTGTTCTGACAGCATCTGAAAGAGAGGATGGCGATCAGGAAAAAAATGCATATATAAACAACACTCCTCAAATAATTCCCATTACTGGTAAATAACTTTTGAGGTGTTTTTGCTAAGACCAGCAATAACAGGGTATACCACTTAGCACAGGCTCTCTGTCTCTGGCACTGGTCAGACGTCCAAGAGCAGTGCAGGCTCACGGCAGTATTCCTGCAGAACAGCATCCCGGCCACCTGGGATCAGCTCAGCTCCACAATTTCTTAACCCAAAGGTGGCATGAGTATTAAGTAACTCCTGCTGCACTTTGTTTCTATGAGCTTATGCAATTCCTTTTGGAACCCATGTAAAACATGAACATTTTCAATATCCTGTGGAGATTTTATGTGGTTTTGTTTTGAACTCATTCCCTATTTGATGTACTGATCCCATCCTGTACTGGGAAAAGCAGCAAACCAACCCTACTCATTTTTGCGCCACTCAGTTTGAGAGGGACTCAGTGTACCCCGACCCTTTTTTCAAGTTAAAGGCTCTTCTTTGTTCTACCACCTCCGCTTGAGGCACCCCCCAGAAAGCAGGGTTCCAGGAGAGAAACTAACTTAAATTCCTCCCTAGTGAACGTGAACACAAAGGCAGTCACATCTTTCTTCTCTTATGGTTTAACTTCTCCAAGCGCTTTTTATATACCTTGATCTGCTACTGACCCTGACAGACTTTGTCCGATATGCTCAGAAAATTAATAAATGGGATTTTATGGTTTTGCAAGTTGTTCCTCAAGCTGTCTTACTGGTCCTGTCTTAGGGGTTTTTACTTTCAGCCTCACAGGATTTACATTCTTTTTTTGCCCCACTTTCTTCATTCAGACAACTTCAACTTCTTGAAAGATGTCTTATTTCTAACATTCTCTTCCACCTCCTCGTTCAAGCATGGCAGCTTTTTTCTTTCTGCAAGTCTGATATCCTGTTTGCTCTAAGCTTCCTAGTCATCTCCCTGGTTGTTTCCCTGCCTGCAGGAGACAGAGACATTTTACACTGTCAGCTGCCCAGTTTCTTTTCAGCAAGCTTCTAAACTTGGCACAGTTTTCCCCCCCTCTTATGAAATAAGCTGCTCCAGTACCCAGCTCCTGCCTCCTGTGACCGCTCTATAGGATGTTAACTCTAAGCACATCATACATATTACCTCATATTTCTTTAACAGTAAGATTTTACTTACAGGCCAAACACCTTCACAAAACCCTGGGGTGAGAAGCAGCAGCCCTAGGAGTACAATGGCTGCAGGGGGAAGAAGCACCTTAGATGAGGTTGATGGACACAATGGATGACTCTAGCACAAGGGCTGAACTTGTAGCTTTCCTCTCTGCTGCCCTTCAAGACTCAAGGACTGAGAGTTGTGAAGGTTTTTACACCTGTTACCACCACTACTGCTTAGCCACCCTCCACCTGTAGCAAAATCCTGCCCCAGCACCCTTTCTCCCTCCCTGTCTAGAGCTCCTTCAGACTGCAGGCTCCTCCACGCTCAGCACAGAGGCACCTGGGTTTCAGAAAGGAACAAGGGAAACAGAGGGAGCTCCTCCAAAGCAACAATCAAATGCACTAGAACTCCTCATCATGGTATGACAGGAAGCGTGGACAGTTTGACCCAAGAGGAGGTTTTCATACTCTGTGTTCCCCACAGGATAAAGCTCTCTGAGATCGTTGCTTCTCAGCACCCAGTTTCACGCCCGTTACAAGTCACTGACTGAGCACAGAACAGAAAGAAAATCTATACAGCTCAAGTGCAGCTTAGGGAACAAAAGTTGTTCTCATCTCTTCAAGCCTTTACAATTGAATATATGGGTTTCTATCCCCATTCTGTATTTGCAAAGGAAGCCAGGTCCTTCAGGTTGCTGCAGCAAAACGGTTCACAAAAAGATAAAAGCAGCTAAACTGAAGTCGGCAGATATTTGTACCCTTGTCCGATCTGGCTGGCTGCAGAAGAAGGCACGTTGACAAAGGAAGCAAGGTGAACTTTTTCAGAACTCTGCAACAGGTGCTGAGAAAGCAAACAGATGCACGTCAGTACATGAGATGGGCTAGGACAGGCCTAGCTAGCACAGTAAAAGCTGGGCAGAGGCTTCAATGTGTTCTGATAGAGAGGACTTTAAAAGCTACTGTCCATGAGGTGATCAACTGTAATGGTCCACATGCACTTTCTCAGCTCACCTCAACAACAGGTGGGACAGTATTTTAAAGCTTCAATCTCAGTGTAAAGGTTGGGCTAAGAGTGACCACTGATCAGCCGCAGGCCAATAGTTAGTTGAGCTGTTGTTCAGGTTACGTGCCCAGATCTCGCCCACAGCAGCACGCGACACTGGAAGCAGAACACAGACAGCAGAGACAGTACCCAGCGTGAGGTAAGTTGTAAACTCTTACTGCCAGGGCGGATCCCTCACCTCAGCCCTCAACAGTATCTAGGCATGCTTCTCCTTCCGTCTCGCAAGCTAGGAAAATGCAATCATGACAAAGCACCTCCTTCTGAGTTACTATTGTGAGCATTAATCCTTCTCACTACATTAATAGCAAAGACCAGGACCCCAAGGTTGCCAATTATTAATGCTCTAGAAATGGCATGCAAGACACGGCTCGTGCAAATCAACCCATTATTAAATCATTTTTGTTGAACCACATCAAATGACTCTTCCATTTGTATGCCTCAGCTTCAACGCAGCTCACGCACGCCTGTTCGAATGCGGCACTCACTTGGTCAGGCCTGCCTCCTTCACAGTTTTCTGCCAGATCTGTACCTTCTGCTCTCGCTGACTCAGCGCCTTCTGATACGCATGGGGAAGCCCACCCGGCGTCTCTGTGGTGTCTCCTTCCATCTCAAAAGGAATCACAAAGGTATAGAAGTCCGAGGGCGGCAGGAGGCGGAAGACGCTCGTGTCGCCACTCTCCTTGCACACCAGCATGGGGCTGTCCCAGTAGTTTGGCAGAGTGGCCAAGCCCACCTGAGCCATGTGGTCTTCAAGCATCGGGTAATGGGTGTGGAAAGGGGCAAAGCTGACTGCTTGGTTCCCCGAGAGGATGAGAGGCTGCGTAGGCGTGAGAATGTAAAAAGTACAGCCAGCAGTGGAAGAAAGGCACAAACGATGGCAAACCACAATGACCTTGACGTTGTCACAGCTCTGGACGTGAACAGACGCCTGCACAGGGCCAAGGACAAAAGTGCTATTCCGGCACTTCTCAATGGTCACAGATCTGCGAAGGAACAACAGAGTGAGGACAGAGTGACGAGGAAAGAGCAAAACCAGGACTTTATCATTGCTTAGTCCATTTAACAAGAACTTAGCGCTTCAACAAACTTGCTGAGAAGACATCTATCTGTGTCCCAGGAGAACAAAAACTCACCGGAGGGGAGAGAGGAGATAAATGAAGGACTCGTTGCAGCGATGAATTCTTACATGAGCCCCCACCAGGGTATCCGAGCTCTTGGCCAGTGTCTGCTTGTACACCTGACTCATTATCACCATGGGGAACACTTCAGGCACCACATGAGTATTACAGGCAATCTTTGCTCTTCTGGTTGTTCCTTCAACTGCAAAATAAAGTTCATCAATGCATTTAAAATTAAAAAGAAGCACAAAAAAAGCTGTACATGATTCCTGAAGAGACACAGACATGATGATTCACTGTTCACATCACTCAGCAATCCCTCAAGAAAATAATCAGCCCAAAGTTTCAAGGATGGTACCATTGAACTGCATCCAGATGCACACCACTCCACCAATGCATACTGGGCCAGTCAGCAGTACATAGCAGTCAGAAGCTCCAAAAGTCAGGGCACATTGAAAGATCAAAAACACTTCAAGATGATTGAGGAGCAGCCAAAGCCTCCCACAAGCTACAGACAGCCCTGACCTAGGCATCTCCATTTCCAGAAGTCTGCTCCTGAACACAAGACTTAGCTTGGCAGGAAGATCCTTAGGGCGAGTTTTCTGTTGAAAGCAGGAACTGTATGTTTTAAGACAGTGAAATGCTCCCTCTACAGTACAATCCTTGAGCAACCTCACTGTCCTACCTAACACGCTGCCACTCTTACGACTGTGCAGTCGCAGGAAAGAAAACATTCATCAGGATTTTTTTTCTCCTAAGGCGGAAGGTACCTTGGCTCCACTGCCATGTCCCTGCAGGTGAGGGGCTGCAATCCACAGCAAGGAAACCTAGATCAGTAATCAGCTTTGCCACAGACACATCACATTATCTATTATTCAAGTACAGCTGGACACAAAGAATGAGGATAATGATGCTGACCTCACTCGGAGGGGCCTTTGAAAAATGAAGTCATTAACGTTTGCTCACAAAAGCGATCCAAGGACTGGAAAAATACACACGGATGTCACACAGCACCCTCTAGTCACCCAGACTAGCCTCTAAGCTGTCATTTTGCCCATCTCCCCTGAGAGTAGGAAGAAAAGGAGGCAAGCCCCCATGCCCCTGCCAGATCCCTGGTCAGCAAGAGAAGCCGAGACTGGAAAGTTATTTCTAAAATAAAGGCAAGGCCTGTAGCTACCTTGCTGTGCCCATGCGAGTTTCTTCCCAGACTTGAGGCAGGCAGTCATTCCAAAAGGGTTTGTCGTCAGGCAAGACCGCAGCCAGCTCTCTAGCTTGGGGAAAGAGAAGGCTCTGGAGACCTTTGAGTAGCCGTTCTGCCCATGACAGGGCTGCCAGAGGGCAAGCTCGTGCAGAGGATGGACCATCCTGGATTTGTTCACGGTCCCTTCAATAAGAAAGCTGAGGGCACAAATGGCTTCGTAGGACACCAAGCTACTGTGGGTGGAATGGGAGGAGGCAGTGAGCTGCTCTGGCTCCAGCAGAAGTTCTAGCATATCCGAGAGGTGGCTCTGCACAAAGGTGCGGTGGTCCTGATCGTTCCAGTTCTTAGCGGGCAGAAAAAAAAACCAGAAGAACAAGGTGAGTTCTCACAGAGCTAACAAGCTCCACCAACAGCATACAACACATCCTTGCTTACACTTGTTCTAAAAGAGGGACAGCAAATCAAATGCAGTGCTCTCTCCTGCTCGCTGCTTCTGCTGCTCTGCTTTTCCAAAACACAGAAGGAAACTGGACTCATCAGCAACCTCCCCCCAAAAAAGAAAAAAAA
>VZTV01078776.1:0-11221 GCA_013400875.1 Anhinga rufa
CATGGTCTGTTTTGGAGGGCCCATAGGCCCCTTTCTGGGGTACATGAACAGGGTCTTGAGTGGAATGTTTGCCTCCTTGCTTGTATAGTCTGGCGTCCCCCTCCCCTCTTCTACCTCTGTCACAGGATCGGAGGATGGGGTTGGGAGTCTGGCTTCCCACCTTGGGTTGCAGAGAGACTGCTGTTCTCCTGTGCCTCTTTGGGTTTAAAGATTGTCATGGTCTCGCTGTGCTTTCCCTGGAGCAACCCTGCTTTTTTTTCTGGTGCCGGATCTCTTTGGTCAGTAATCTGGAAAGGTTCAGAGTTACTTGTGCTTCAGCTGGAGGAGTTGTCTGATTACTGCTCTGTCTGCATCAGTTAAACCAGGCTGTTCCTGAAATGTACTGCTAACAAAAGGATGACTGTAGTGTTGAGTGTATGGAACTGTGTGGTTTTATACATATATATGCATTTAGGACAAGGACCTGCAATGCAACTCATGTAGCTGAATCCTTAGATAGATGTATTCTCCATGACTTACAAGAAAAACATGTTCCACTAGAATAAACATGACAATTGCTGCTATAGATAAGTAGTCCTCCGTTCATAACAGCAGTATCTTTCCCCCTTACAGCATCAAATTAAATAGCAGTAAAGCGATCCTTCTATTACAGAGTTGTAACCTGATGAACTAAATAGTCGTGTCATGTCTATTTTCAGAAGCTTTGTTGCTAAAAACAGATCTTCGCTCTGCAGACTGCTTTAGCCTTTCCCAAAGTGACAGCGTTTCATTAGAAATGGCTTGCTGGGCCTTCTTGCCCAGCTCCCCATTGTAGTGTCCTGGTCTGTGAGAGCAGACAGCTGGGGGAGTTCAGCTTTTTGAAGGTTACGATCACCGCAGTTTCGTAAGTGCTTTATTTCAGTTCTCTTCTGGCTGTGCCGGGGACAGGTGCGGTCTGGTTCTGATTTCACTGGTCTTCATTTCTTATCTGACCTGGTAGTCAATCAAGGGCATGAGAGAGGAGCAAGAGAAAGCGGGAGAGGAACAGCCTGAGATGGACGGACAGCGAGAGTGCAATGCTGAGCATCTGACTTCTCTCATCCAGGAACTGGCAGATCTGCCTGTCATTCAGTGCTGCTCTGTGTACTGACGCTGCCCTGTGCAAAATGGATTTCTGAGTGTTAACCATCATGTTCTTCTTTTCCAAAGGGTCTTCTGTAGGATTTCATTTGCAGAGCACAGAGGGCAATATCTAGGGTAATTCCAGGGCTTAGTGGCTGTGATCTTTTGTCAACTCTACTTGTGAGTGAAATTAAACTTGGTATGAGCACCCACAATCTGAGCTTGTGCAACACAATTCCTGGCCAATGAGTGAAAAATCATAAACCTGACAAGTATTTATGAGAGAGAAAAATGAGATGTCATATTATAACAGGAATATATTCATTAAATCTATCAGTTTCACAGAAACCAAGAATTCCCTCTTCAGTAAAAGGCTTTGAATAGCTTTATAAAGTCAGATATTCTTTTATGAGATGTGACTTTTTTATGCTAAAACACAGTATGTTTAAATTCAGGTCAGTATTTTCTAAGGGAGCAAGTTACAAAAAGGGCTGAGTTAACATGATGTTACAGTAGCCACTCTGCTTTTGAGAGGATATTGGCCAATATCTGCACGAGCTAGAGCCATTCCTGGAAAAACCTTCTTACAAAAGCAATAAGCCTGGCAGGGGTAAGCCTTCAGTGTCAGTAGCCTTATGCCACTTCCCATCACCAGAGGATTTGATGCAGCAGGAATATAACAAAAACTTCAGAGGACAATTTCCAGTCGTCTTTCCCACATGTGGGAGGTCATTCCCAGGAGAACCTGGGGCATGAACCTCACAGAGTCTTCCCACAGGAGGAGAAAGGTGTCTCTCCTGTCAGAAAGGAGAGAGACCCCAAAGCTGAAAATCTGGACTTCTTCAGGTTCTTGAGGGCATTCATTTATGTGGTCAGATTTTCAGTCCAAAGAGGGAGTAGTCTGTGTGGTGATGTGAGTGACTGAGTGCTATGTCTACACAATGTAATTAAACTTAATATCAGTTCATACCATAAAATTAATTCCACTGCTACTAGCAGTGAAGCTTTGCCAGTGTTAAGTTTCCAGCACAAAATTTGCTAAGGGAAACCAAAGCAATACTGAGACACAGGAATTACAGCAGCACATGATGGAGCTGGCCAGCTTGGTCACTGGGAAGGAGTCCTAGCTTTTCTGTTCCACGGGTCCCCGCTTGCTGTGGCTTCAGAAGTCAGCTCGTTGTGTTGTGTGGTCACAGCCTCATGAATAAACCTTTGTAACTGGTGGTATTCAGACCAATTAGGCAAAAGGGATGCAGCGCAAAAGGCAGCTAGACTGTCTGTGTGACCTAGTATGCCAACATGGGCAGGCAGGTAACATACAGTCAAGGGGGAAAAAAGACCAGAGTGGAAGCAAAGTTCAGCCATCTTTGTACCAGATGAATGACATGAACCAATATCTAAGTATAACTGGGCTGGTGTTAGCAGGTTAGATTGGCACCTGCGGCTGATGGAATGAGTCCTATGCTGTTCCCAGCCCTGCGGGCGGTATAGCTGTCTTGCACAGATTTCCAGCCACTTGTGTCTTTCCTTCTGATGGTGGCATGCCGTGGAAGCACTGTTTGTCTGGTTTCCACTGCCCTGGTTCCACCTGCTCCTGATGGTTAGCAAAACAGGAGGTGTGGGGGTATATTTATTTTTATTTTTTATTTTTTATTTTTTTTAGAAAGCACTTAAAATGCCTTTTTGTATGAGTTAAGTAACAATTGTAATGCCTTTGTTAAGGCAGTTTGCAGGGAGTTGCTGCTCATTTTTGCCACAACCATATTTCCAGATGCTACATCGATGCCCAATTCTTTGGTATGTTGGTATTTGTTCTTGGGAAGCCTTAAGCTGTCCTGTACATGGGCTGAGAGAGTGAAGGGTGGAAAAAGTGTGGATAGAGACTGAGGGAAGATGAAGGCTTTTACTGCTTAAACCCCCCCACTGCCTAGTTTCCTTTAGTAGACAGCAAATGAGCACTGTTCAGAGAAGCATGGATTGGAAAGGTGCATGTGCTTCTGTGTGGTAACATGTCATGGATGCTAGTGAGTAAGAACCTGCAAAACACACAAAAATCATCTGTACATGGTTGTGTGTGTGGGATTCATGTTAGACTTCAAGCTCAGAAAGCAAGAGGCATCTCTAATATTTTAACGAAATACATGTTTAAATGTATTTCACTGTTTGAGTGAAACACAACTTACCTATGATACCTGGGAATATTGGCTCCTAAATGTATCTGTTTACAAATGGCAGCCTCAACTTTATTTTAAACTAAACATTAGCACTAGAGGTCCTTTCAGTATAATTAATTCACCAGGATCATGAAGAAATATGATGTCTAGAAAAAAGTATAATTAAACATGGTTGAGAAATTGTAGTTAACGCCTCAAAAACCTATTTCCAAAGTGGAATTTAAAATATATTGTCCAAATAAATCAGTTTTCCACTTAAAAGTAATAAAAACCTTTAGCTGTAGCCCAAATGTAAAGCTCCTGAGAGAGGAAAGGTTGCATTGTATGAGAGCTGACTTTAATAAATGTAAACTCTTACTAAATTATATCAGTTTTGTTTATTTGCTCATGGGTTACATTTGGATTGATCTGTGGGAACTTCTGTGTTTCTTACCCAGTTGCACAAAAAATATGACTGTGTGTCTTCAAAGAAAACTGGGCCTTCGTCCTCCATAATGTTACTTCTTGTGGTATTAATCAGTCATCATCCTTATGACATGCAGAGATCAAAATACAAAAATCTTTAACTGTTCCCCTATTTCTGAACTTTTTGAGCATTTGCAGTAATACAGCTTAATGTTCAACAAGGTTGTTGCTGGATAGTCAGTGTAGCGGTGACAAGGTCTATCAGCACTTACAAATGTAATGATTAAGTTCAAAGCCTTCGGGCAGGGTTGCTTGTTAGCAAAGGGAGCTCAAAAACTGAGACAAAGTATTAGCAATCAGGGAGCAAAGGGTGATGTGTTGTGACAGCTAGAGGTATCATGCTAACAGCCTGGTAACCAGGCTGGGAGACCCTCTGTTTGTGTGTTTCTCTGTTATCCAGATTATTTCCTCTTGTGGTAAATGAGGGGTTACTTTGGGTTCTTCCTGTTCTGCCTCTATCAGTGAAGAAAATTAGTAAATAAAAGCTGTGTATAAGCAAGATGCTTTCAGAAAGCTGCCTGGATTTTTTGCCTGGAGAGAATGACCTGCATGGTTTAATTTTTCAGGCCAATTTTAGCTTTTAGTGAAACTTTGGGAGTTTGATTTTTTTTGTTTACCTGGCTGTGGTGGCTGAACGGCAACTCCTCTTGACCCACCTAGCACCACATCCACTGATGTCTGGGCAGGGAAATCTTGGGGAGGGAGGAGAGGTGTGCCCCAGCCCACTGCAGGTCATGGGGTGATCCCTGCTCCAGGGACATGCTTGGCAAAGGTTGAATTATCTGTTGGGGTAGCAAGGGCGTGTGTGGCAGAGGACACTGCTGGTGCCCTGGAAAGGAGCGTCACCTTTCCCTTTCTCCATCAACCTTCTGAGCACTGAGCTCCTGTGCTGTGCAGGAGGCGTAGCGTGAGGCCCTGTGAGCAGCTCAGGCACTGGTGTTCCCCCAGCCACAGTGTCCCAGGTGCAGCAAGCAGGAGCGAGGTGCCCCACGGGGGAGCACTGTCTTCGGAAATGCTGCGGTACTGGGGGGGGCCCTGAGTGGGGATGCTGGCAGCCTGGCTGGGGTTTGCTGCAAGCTACCCCCTGGCCAGGCTGTGCATGCTGCAAGCTCTGCTGCCCTGCCTGGCCCTCCTGCCCGGCTGGGATGGGTGTGGATGGAGGGAGTCCTTCCAGTTCACAAAGGTGGTAATGTTCCTCCACAACAGCTTTCTGCTATCTAAGGGGTATCTCTGCCCATTCCTCTTGGGATACCTTGTGCAAACTTGTAGGAAAAAACAAGAACACCAAGGTTGTTCTTAGAAGTTGCTACTAACAAGCAGAGGCCCAGGGAGTAAAGAATTCCATTTCCCTTCATGCCAAGACCTTGAAACAAGCTGTTGGGGTGGGCTTGTGCTACAGCCATTCTCTTTGCTTGCCAGAAAGAAGTCCAAAGCACTGCAGCAGCTCCTGCCACAGCAAGATGACTTTAGAAAGACTGTAATTTAAAAATATCTGTATTTTAAAAGCAGTTCCTAGAAGACAAGCTCTGGCTGCCTCCTGGACTCATCAGGAGCTGAAGGGTCTCTCTCTGCGCCAGAACCACTTTGGGACACAGGTGCAACATTAGGGAGTTTGGGGAATATGTAATAACCCAATTGGCTATCACCAAAAGGTGGCAGCGTCTACATCTGCTTTTCGTTACAGCCCATGCTGCTAGTCAAGCCAAATATCCTAGATTTAGGTGCAGTGGGACCAGAGAGGTAGCAATTGGTGTTGGATGAGTAGCAACAGCAGGTCCATGTTTGCTTTGTCTTGATGTTTTGTTAGTCAGCCCAAGTGAGCATTAATAGGCAGACAAACAGATTAATGCTACTGAGAAGCTGTCCACACCTATATTTCATATCTTTGTGATGGCCCCGAGCTAATCCCTGGGTCAGAACACTTCCATGCCTAGGGATTCAAAGTCCTCGTCTGAGTGTGAGACTGCCCAGAAACAAGGGTGCTGGGAAGTATCAGCACTGGGGTTTCTACAGCAGGAAATGAGCAAAGCCGGCTTGGCAGTGCTGTGTCATGAGATACAAAGCAAAACCCTGAAGTTAGGCCGTAAAAGAAAATACAGCTCATGTGCATCCCGATGAAAATATATATTCCTTTCTCTTCTAGAAAGAGCCTCTACATAGCAAAAATAAAAGCATCCATTGATTTTTTTCTTTTTTTTTTTCTTTGCTGGTAAACCATTCTCCATGTGGTAAAATGACTGATTGTCTTCAGATTTTGCATCATTTTCAGAAATATGAAAGAAAAAAAAATTTAGCCAGCTTGAATGAATTCTTTTATCTCTCCTTAGAGGATAAACTTTTGTCAGAGTTCCTTAATGTTTTTACTTTAGAGAAATATTCAGTAAGATTGCTCTGTTGCCCTTTTAATTTCCTTCTACCTTTTTCTGAACTGCTCTGTTGCCCCAAGGTAACACATTAATTAAATTAGGATAAAAACTTTATGTTTCAGTGCAGAAAAAGAATTGGGTATGTTTGTTTGTTCTGTGAAGGAATTTTTCTTTTTTGCTTTTTACCCTGGAAGGCCCTTCTGAAGTGCAACACTGAGTGAAATCTTTGCAAACAACACTTCATGTGCTGGGGCCTGACATTTTAGTTCTGTTAAAATCGATAGGTTTAGTTGTAGAGGATGGAAGCCAGATTTTGCTTTGAAAGTCTCTTCTACAGCAGTTTATCTACAAAGAAGTCCTTCTACTGTGAGGTTAAAGTGCCTCTTCGTGTCTTGCTCACAGCATCAGCTGAAGTCGATGTTAATTGCATACTCATGTACTCAGAGACTGGCCTTTAGACTTTTATACATACACTCAAAGATTGTTTTCAGTTTCTGAATCTTTTTTCATATGTCATATAACAGCCTTTTGCAGTTCCCTGTTACTACCAAAAATGTTATGCCCATTCATTATAGACAAGAAGAGTCAAAAGTGTGGGCGAGCAGCCTTAGAAAATAACAACGCACTCATATGTGATTGCTTTTGTCATGTGCTTACAGGATCAGTGTAAAATTTTTCAAATGCTGTATATTATACGCGCAATCCCAGTGATGAATATTATAGATTTTTCCTCTGTATCACAGTGATACTAAGGTAAATAATTGAAAACAATGCTACTTGTTGAGAAGGGTGTTGTCCTAGACTTGGAGGTTCCCTGGTTTTCCTTGAATGGTACCAAATCTATCCCTGGAACAATATAGTTCACCTATGGTTTTTGGATGGTGCTTCTAGTTTAGTATTAGACAATTTAGACAGGAATTTGGAGCAATGTTGAGTGATGGTAGTATTGATCAAATGAGTTACTGGACCCACAAAAAAACTTTTGAACAGTTTATAACTAAAGTGAGGCTCAAAAATATCTGTATGTGGACCCTTGTTCATTGAGGAAAAGGGATACTTTGGCTAAAACTTCATGTCATACTTTCAGTTTTTGCTCCTTTTAAACATCTTTTATATTTTTAATGCATAATTTAAACAAGTGACTTAACTATTTTATTGACTATGTTTGTCAGGACATGCCAGGTTTATGGTGCAGTATGTAACAGCAGAAGCAAAATGTGTAAAAACTCATTTTCTTGCTAACCTTGTATCACCTTTTGACTTGACTTTTGAAAAAACAGTGTTTCCAGTACTATGGTACTGCAATAAATACTAGAACATGAAAGACTATCTAAAAAACAGCTGCGCAAATCTAAATATCTTATCAGAACTTGTCTTTGTGACAAAATTTGATGGAAAATGTTTCTTCTTGACACCTTTGAAATATTTTATGTCCTGTTTCAACATCTCATATGCATCACATTTTAGCCAATTGAGTATGTAATATTTACATGCCTTGTAATTTTTCCGTATAAGTAGAAATGAAATGGTTGAATCAAGATGCTAATAGGATCTGAATAATTCAATGTTAACATAAAAAGTGAAAGATTTCATGTAAAATCTTGGAACAAGGTTAGAATTTTTGTTCTGCTATTTCAATTTCTCATCCTTATTTTAAACCATTTTTAGAAATAACAATGGAAAAGAAGAATGCTCATTGTAGTTGTCTAATTTATTGGATCAAGTTCTACAAGACTGCCAACATTCCTGATGTTTCTTATTAATGACTTTAGAATTGTATCCCTGACTCAGTTCTTAAAAGCTTTAGGAAATGTACCCAGAATTTTCCCTTTTCCTGAAGAATTAGCGACCTTAACTGTGCCATGCTGATAAAGCCCGCAGTAGCTGAACTTGCTAAATCTTCCTGGCAAGCAAGAAAGGCTACCTTTCCCATTGCCTCCCATTTTCAGGGGGAAAAACCCCAGACTCCAAACCCCCTAGTTTCAGCTATTTATATGCAGGTGAAGGGTAGGAGAATACTTGGCAACTCCTTTGTTATCCACTTAATTCCACTATTTAGTTAAAATACCCTTAATAGCATATACCTATTGCTTAGGTCAGGAACTCCTGCATTTCATTCATAACCTCTCCATAATGTGAAACCACTCCCTTAAGACCAAAGTTTATTTCACTCGTCAGGCTTAAAGTGATCTCTACTTTCTGCACACAAATAAATCCTGGAAGATCAAGGAGAAAAAAAATGCCATCTTACTGTCAGGCCCTGAGCTCTTCCTCCTCCAACCTGATACTCAGTGATCACAGAAAAGTTCTTGCCTACACATATGGATATTGTCTTGCTTTGGGAGGAAGCATGGAGATGCAGCACCTACCAATATGCAGCAACTGCACCTTTATGGAGTATCTATAGGAATTAATATGACTCAGCCCACCACCTTGATGCATCTCTCCTCCACTTGGTCTCTTTGTTGTGCTGCCTACAGTGCCCTTGCTGCTGGGCTGGTGGAAACTAAGAGCTCTGCAGCTCCTGGAGGTACATCCAGCACCTGCTGGGTTCTCATGTGTCTCTATAGGTCTATACAGATGGCAGAAGGAGTGTTATGGTGTTTATTTCCTATGTTGATACTGGATATGCCTGAGCTGCAATCAGAGGTGTCACTGAGAGAGCTTTAAATCTGTTTGGGTACCTGAGAGCACAGCAATCGGTACTATGGGTATAGTGCAGGCTAGACCAGTCCACCCAGGATGGTGGGTCTTTCTTTCAAGGATTCATTTGGGTTGGTCTGTAAGGTCTGTAGGTCACAGTTTTTACTAACGTGGCTAGTGGGTCTGGTTAAGTTGTCTTAATCTTCACATACTTTGTAAAATGCCATTCTAAGTATGTAGACATTTGGCTTTATCCAAGTATGCCTGGTGAATCATAGGGTGTACCACGAAAATTTTTTGGAAGAACTGTCTGTTTGCCAGGAATGAGACACTTCTCTGTATACAAAGTCTTTTAGGAGAGGAAAAGAGCAAAAAGACAGATAATGAACCTGGAATGGTATATAAAGTTTGAGTGTTTTTATTTACTACAGTAAAAGGACCTCAGACACATCCTTTCTTTTTTGGAATCACAACTTGATTCTGGGTTACCAACCGTTGGAAACCTATCCCAAGTGCTCTGAAACCATATCTGTGCTCTGGAAAATACGCAGAGTAATTAGGGAATATCCCAGGAGCAACAGGCTAACATTCTCCAAAACATCCCATTTTTAATTCTTTCCATGATTTTTAGTAGCCTCTAAGATTTCATTTTAAAGACCTTAAGACAAAAAACTCTTCTTGCATAATACTGATGCGATTACATCATGATAGCGGAAAGTGATCTGACCCGTGATAAATACTTTCCATTTCTGCTATAAATATAGCTTTCCCTGTGTAAATCAATTTACAGTTGCTCTATTAAGTCTGTAGAAAGTTGCTCCTGTACAGAGTCAGAGGGCATAAATGCAAGCATCCTGCCTCCAGAGAGTGGCTGAAAACCCCACCTGTTTGGGCAAGCACTGAAACAAGATGACAGATGTCAGTGTGACTGGTTCGTGCCGATGCCCTCAAGTATTTACCCGTTCATAGCCTACGCTTCATCTTCTCCTGCNACGCTTCATCTTCTCCTGCCACGCAGCCGGGATCGGAGGGAGGTTGAGCCTTTTCTGCCCTATTAACTTTGGCATGTTTGCTTTGCTTTTATCTCCCAGTCTTCTCTCCCCAGTAGCAACTGCCTTGCCCTCAGTCCAGAGGATGGCCCCATGACTCCTTTGTTTAACTGCTGTTATAAGCTGCCGCACAAATTGCTTGGCAGAGGGTGATTTGTAGTGACAAGGCTTGAACCTTATCCCCGGAGATTCACCAGATACCTCTGCAATGCTCTGCATCTCTCAGGATGGGGAATAGGAAGCCCGGCTCCCACTTTCAAGCCTGATCTTGCATCATCCCAGCTATTGCATAACAGTTTAGCTGAGATGAAATGGCATGTCCTCCTTCTCTCTGTTGCATTAATGTGGTTCTGCTTGCTCACAAGAGGTGAGCTGATCCCTCTTTCCCATTATTTATGGATCAGTATGCACGCAGTGATTTAAACGCATCTTTTAAGGATTATAGCGATAAATCAGATCAACAAAAATGATGCTCTTTTAAAATCTTTTGAGGAGAAATGGGTAATTTGCTTAAAAAGAATGTATGGGGATGAATATTAGTCCTGTGTGTGCCTTGAAGTGTCACAGTCTAACTCACATAATTTAGAAATACAGAGAAAATGGCAGAGGATTAGTTTAGAAGACCATTTTACTTATATCTTCTTTTCTTTTAAAATTTCTTTGCTTTCAAATTTCAGGTTTTGCTTTATTTCTCATTTTTCACTGAGTCTGTGATATGTGTTAATTTTTTGTTGTAGATTTGTTGCTGTTCCCTAACTTTGCCTGATTTCCACCTCACATTATGGATTCTGTTGAAGATTGCATCATCTGTTTCAGTCCTTTAACACTTGGAAGTTTTCTTTTTGTGATCCATCTTGCTTTTATGTTTTAAATTGTATCTGATACCTATTCTCCCTGCTAGAGACATAACAACCCGCTTCTTTCCCACCATTCCTTAGGGCCCAGTAATCCCATAGCTGATGGCTCTTTATCCTCTCAAGTCTTCAAACAATAACAAAACAAAACGGTAGACCTCCTCTCCTCATTCATCTTTCTGCTGCAGAAATGCCTAAGCGCCAAGCAGAGGCGTGCAAGTGTGTGGACTTGCGTGGCAGATGTGGTTTTGTTTGGTCAACTGGCTGCAGTTACCAAGTGCTGCTTCTGCTGCTTTGAGTGTGGTTTTGCAGCTCTAAAAGGTGGCTGTGGGAAGAAGCTGATGGAAGTTCTGCAGCTGGATTTGGGATAAGGGGCCACCACGTGCAATCTCCCATTATTGTTTGTGACTAAATCCCAGAGATTGGTTCAGCCTGTCCTAGTGGGCATGAGGTTGCTTCCAGGTAGAAGAGTAAGTGTACATAATCTCTCTTCCAACCCTGGAATAACCTCCCTGTACTTTGTTGCTCTGAGTAGGCTGGCACCAGGATCTAGTGGATGGGTTCAGAAA
>VZTV01078792.1:0-12876 GCA_013400875.1 Anhinga rufa
GGTGTGTATGTAATACACTGTACTCTGAAATCAGCTTTGCAATTATTCATCAGAGTAGATAGTGTAGGTCAGGCTAGGGTATTAGGTAGGTAGAGCGGCTTCACAAAGCTGCTTTTGTTTAAGCCACTTCTGTCTAAGGCTTACCTAGCCCATTCAAAAATTGCTATTGCAGCTAAATTACTACAAGTGAACTATTTTCTTTTCCCTTAGTCATAAACATAACATTTTTAAAAATCCTACATCTATATCTTTCCATTTTAAAGACCAGACTAGGATACTAAGAACAGTAGTCACCTGTTTTAAGCTTTTGTAAGAACATATACCTTATCATTTACTACTCTGTAGAAGTTTAAACAATTCCCCCATAAAATCACTCAGACATCTTAAAGTACACATTATTCAGATGCAATAGCTAGGTAAAAGGATCCAAGTTTCTGTAAACTTTAGCTCAGAGAAAGCACCTTACATATGACCAAAATTGTGGCAAGCTAGCAGTTATGATTTCTAATTGTTCAATTAATACAATACCTTATGACACAAAGAATATTTTCTCCAGATAAAAGCAGAGGAAAATGTTAAAAGGAAGACTGTATTTCCTTAGAAATTCTTTTTAAGGCCCGTGACCAACACAATCTGTATACTTCCAAAAGCCAGCTCTTTTCAGTAACCACTAGGTAACAGCCTATTGCACTGCACTGGGCTGTAGAACATGCAGTGCTCGACACCCATTTTTTCTGCAATAAGTTCTGTGAGCATTATGGACTCATGAAGATGCGAGGGAGTGATCTTGGATATCTAAACTATTGTGCATGAAAAGAAGGGTATGAAAGATTGTCCTTTGAGCACGGCATGCAAACTTGTCTTGACAATCGGAAGGTACTTTTTAAAAGTGAGTTAAGAGCTGAATTTTCAGAGACATTAAAGCTGCAGACAGATGCCTCCCAATATATTCAAAAGCATCTAGTTACCATTGCAAAAAAGCACAACACTTGTATGGAACTGGTTTTGCACTAAAGAGAAATAGTTACCAGAAAAAAAATACATTAATGTGAAAGGCAGAGAGCATCCTGGTTATCCTGTATTTTTCATGTTCATTCCCTATTTCAATGCTGTGCGTAAGCAAGAATTTTTTCCCTTCATAAATGGTATTAAAATAGATTATTCTAAGGGTGAAAAGTCATTTGGAAATTGACAAAATAAAATGCTATATAAATTTTCTTAAGAGAGTGGTAATATTGATGAGGAGAATAACTTTGCTAATACAGCTTGGAGGTGTAACGTAAGGAATTCACCAGCTAGAGTCAAGCGTTGGAACAGTGCTCCATACGCCCACCATTTCAAGCCCAGGGGAAGCCAACGGATGAGATCAGACATTGTCCTGCTTGCCAGATATAAAGTAGATAGATACAGACATATACTGAGCAGAAGGTGAATTTAGGTATTTTTAACAGTTTTTAAATATTTATATTGAATAAGTCTGTAAGGAGAAACACCAAGTTTTTGATAGTCAGATAGGCTCAGTGCTATCAACCAGCTTCTCCCTCTTTTGTGCCTCAATCACTGGTATCTGACAGATGTAAAACCCACAGCTCCTGAGACTATATAGCATTCAAGTGAGTCTGGCTTACGCACTTGTTGGGGAGAAAATAAAAACCTCTAATTCATATTGAATTCATTCACTGCAATCCAAAATTATTCGAGGGCTTTGGATTATAACAGTGTTAAAATTATTCTGCATTTTCTAGGACAAATCTGTTGTTTTTCAAGGTTTCTTCCAGAGATGCAGGCTCTACATTTCTAATCATCAGCAACTACTTTGCTTTTAAACTTTCTTATCACAATACTGACTAGATCGTTTGGAATATGAGGAGACAAGGGAGCAAGCTTGCATACTACAGTAATTTTTTATACTTTACCTTCATCTATTTATGAATTTATTATGAAAAATATTTTTAAACATATGAAACCTGCTTTTTGTTGTGAATTTTAGCAAAGTAGTGGATACATTGTACTGTGTATCATTAAAAAGTTTAATTAAAGTAAACATTTGGCAATTAATATATTTTGTTATTTTATGCATGTACCTTGCTGCGGTTTATTATCAGAAACAAAATCATGTTTTAAGAAATTACGTTTCCTATTCTACAGTGCTGTATAGTCTACTTTTACACAAGATACAATCTAATGTACTCTTTATTAAACAAACAGCACTTAACTCTCTTCCTCTTACCCTACAACTGCCATCACTTACATAAATGCATGCACGTTAAATTGTTTCAAACTAGTGAACTCCCCAACGTAACTGCCCAGAAGGTTAAGAATGAAAGCCAAAGTCCTCAGTGTTGGAGAAGGGCAAATAACTTTTTCAGTGCTTACAATTAAGTGTAAACAATGTAGTTACAACTGTACCTACCTTCCCAAGGGAACATTTAGATCCTGGATTTTATTTAATCACTCTAAATTAAACAAAGCAACACCCCTTTCTTTTTGCTTGGCTCTTGAATTCTGATGTCAGTAGATGAGCATTTTTGATCCGCAGGAGCCAAATATTGAATTACTTGGTTCTGTATTCAGTCTACTTCAGTTACAGCCTCAGATACCAAACCAGCAACCAGTTTTCAGTGAAATGGCCATACTCTAAAGCTGGTTCCTTCCAAGTGCTGGGTGTAGCTGAATTCATTAGTTAATTCTCTGATAATGACACATTCTTTACTACTGACACATTCCGGATGTAACTATACATGCCACGGTAACTATACTTGCCACTATACATGTGCACAGGGCTGTAGAGAATCAGTTGAAGAGATAAATAATGCAAGTGTCATGCTTAACATGTACCTACTCTTTGTAGGTATTGAACTTTAATTTTTTTCCATGTACTTTACATGTGTTTTGCACATTTATAGTATAGTTTATAAACTTGGGGAGGGGGAACAACTTACCCAAAAAATACAAAGGCAAAAGCAAGCTGTGAATTCTAAGGCTGTGATATGAGACAGAATGTAACAGTTTTATACAAAGATGGCTTTCATTTAGGTAAGTAATACCATTATTATAATACAGCCTCGAATATAACATGTAGAACAGTTATCTCTAAACCCTGTAAAACGCATGGCCTTCATAAGCAAACCTGTGCTTTCACAGCAAACGCCAACGATGAGCTAGTCATATGACACCTTGTATGAACCTTGGAACCTGCCTGTCTTGCTGCTAATAAGCTCTCACAATATTTCCAGAGCAGAAAGGACACACACCTGTGTCAATATAACTAACTAGTTTCATAGCTGCTTCCCGGGTCATCTTCCAGAGCACTATATGACATGCAGACCAGGCAAACAATGGGTGGCCAGATTCTCCCCAGGACACCCTTGTGCCCCCTTGAAAATGTGAACAGGCTAAACCAGTCATAAAAGGATATGCAGAGGGAAAAAACCCCACACACTGAAAAACCCAAAGCCCTGCTCTGATCTCTGCTCCTGATCATTTGTAGGCGTGCATGGCAAATGAAAATACGTATTGTTAACAGGTCTCTTTCAGTAACCTGAATTTATTGTGGAAAACAACCATGACAACTGTTTAGTTGGCTTATAAGTGCATATGACAAACACTTTAAAGGGACTTACTTGCATTTCTAGGAACTCTTCCTTGAATTCTCTAGAAACATGGAATAGTTTAGATACAGGAGGAGATCTACACACATCACAAACATTTTTCTTTTGTTGTTAGTGAGGTAAACTGAACTTCATTATGTTACTTGTGCCTGAAAAAAAATACCCTTTTTTTTTATAATCTAAGTCAATGGAATATTTTTTCTCCCTGTCTATGGTCAGGAACTTAGCTGTTAAACTAGCAGAAAGCATATTCACAGATACACTTCCATAAAGCAAGACATGAGACCCAAGTCTTATTGAAAATCCATTTCTTATTCTGAGAAATATTCTTACCTATACAACAGGTGCTGCTTCTGCTTCAGAAAGAGGCAAACAGATAAATCTAGGCAAACAGTAAATCTAGCTGGGTGTTAAACTGTAAGACACGTTTAGCATGATATTAGATTCTGATACTGGATTCTGAGCTTGGCATACAAGACCAACAAAATGCAAGGAGGAGAACTTTTAATTTAGACGAGCTAAGTCTCAGGTGGACTTAATTACACAAAATATACCCATCTTTACTTTACACAAAGTAAACCCATCTGTGCTGTTTTGAATATGTACTGATTTTTTTTATTCACAGAAGTGACCCTTTCATGTGCAGGCTGTTTCAGTCAATGTTGAAAACAGGATATATTTCATCACCCAATAATTCATCCTTGTATAAACAAAGGATTTTAATACAGACTGTGTAAGATATGCAGTGATTCCATACCATAAAGTACCCATTTCTGTTCAAGTTACAGAACATACAAACACACCACTGAGTTTTAAAGAAACTCCTGTAATCCTGGTTTCTTGCCTATAACACTGAAGGAAAGAGATATCTACCTTTTTCAGCAAGTGCCTTCTGTGTGTTGTGTTATTCAGGTCCCTATTTCTATCTTCCTTTAATCCATGGTGAGGCTAGGTGGAGGGACAAAATAGCTACACTGCACTTGCTGTAACAGCATGGCATTCTTGCTTATAACCAGCTGAGAAAGCATGGCCATGGTACGATACCCATCTCCGCGAGTCCATCCATCCACTGATGGAACAAAACCCAAATGCTCAAGGGCCTTTCAGCTGTGCACCCTCCTTTCTGCATTTTACAGAAACAACCTTCACTGTGTCACTTCCATGCCACAGTTGCTTTGTTTCTTGCTGAAGAAGCCCAAGCAATTGTCAGTTTTATAAAGCATACAAACCCTAAACATAAAACATAGCTCTTACTAAAACTGCCTATTTCTGATTCATTTTAAACCATCTATAGCAAAACTAAGGGGTAAACATATCTTTCCCAGCGGCTGGGAAAGGTTGCGAGAGCACCAAACTCCGAGCTCATCTCTCAAACCCTGGGGCACAATTTCTCAGCTGCTGACAGGAAAAACTTACCAAGTGCTTTGCGCTTGTTTGAAACCAAGAAAGGGTGCGAATGAGAAGAAGCTGCAATGATGAATGAACACTCTCAGGTGCTATTTTTTAAGCATTTTGGCTTTTTGAGGGCCTGCCAAGCGCATATTACCACTTACTAAGCTGGAGTTGAGTCCATTGAGTTGGAGAACCTGAATACCCTGAGCCTTGGAGAACTGCCTGGGGGCAATGGTTTTGCATTTACTACTTCTTTCTGTGTTATTGGGAGGGTGAAGGAAAAAAAGGAAAAGTTGTTTTCTTGCTAAAGCATTTATTTTTGCTGGTTCATCTGCTGTTGCTCTTTATTTTTACTATGGTTACTCAGTAAAAATACAAAATATTAAGTTAGAAATGTNGCAGGAGAGAGTTGTGATACTCCTACTTCTTTCTCTCCCCCATCCAGCACTGTGCCTCAGCCGTGAGCACTGCCACAGGCAACTGGGCTGAGGTAAAGCCAAGATGGCGGAGAGCGCCGCCCGCAGCAGCCCCTCAGGAGCCAAGGGAAATCTGCCAGCCCTCACCTGCACCTGGAGAATCCCACACCAAAAACCACTGCGGTCTCCATCAGAGGAGGTACCTACTCCTTCACTTCCCAAATAAATTCAGTTCTTGATAAGACACCCCATACTTGTGTGTTTAACAAGGGACTCTCCAGTCTCCCACCTACAGAGTTACTGAGGCAACTGCAGGAGCGGTCACACTGCAGGGCAGGGAGTTTCCCAAGGGTGATATGGATTGCACCAGGACTTTGCTGAACTAAACACCTTTGAGAAATGCTTGGGACTTGTACTCATGCTGTTGAGGCTATTGAAAGGTGTATGCCGCCTTGAAGAACAGTTTATTTGAGTGAAAACCTAAGGTTTTCACCTATCAATATCTGCTCACGTTCATGGGAGATAGGCCTGGACAACTACATTTTTGAAGCTTTTTAGGAGGCAAGCCACAGATGTCTTCTCAGAGAAGGAGATGTTAATTTGGAGATTAATTAAAACTATCTTATACTTTAAACCTTTCACTGTCTTATGCCAAAAGAAGAGGTTAACTCACCAAAACGGCAAACAACCCTCTTTAAAAACTACAGGTGGTAGTGGAGAAGCAAACCCAGGCGATGTGTGAAAGCACCCAACAGCTCAGCCCAAACCCCATGTACATTCTTCCAGAATTTAATAGATCCTGGAGTTAAATACCTCAACTCTGCCAATGTGTGCGGTCCTCTGTGGGTATGTCTGCACTACTGCTTTAGTTGGATCAAGGTGTCTTTTGATGTGACGCTCTGATCACCTCCACTTGCTCTGCAGAGTAGTCACCAAGCGCATCAGCTGGATTCCCACTGGATGAAGCCTAATGCATTCCAACAGAGGTCTAAAAAATTATATACCAGGTTTAAATACTGCACTGAGACAGCGAGAATATCTTTCAAGCTTAGTGAAAACACTCACTTTAGGGGATCTTTTTCAATATCCTTGCTGATAGTCGCCTGCCAATCCCACCACGTTGCAGAGGCTGCGTTTCATCTCCTACTGCTGCTGAAATATTAAGTTTAATTTTCTAGATATGATTTGATTACACTGTATCACAGCATATCATCAGATCTGTGTTGCTGAAGAACATAAGACAGCAACATAAGGAGGGCTGTCCCAGAAAAAAAAATATCAAGCAGTTTATAAAAAGAAGTAAACCACTACAAAATGATGTAACAGATTATTGTGAATTACTCACATCTTTAAGACAAGCTGCCTGGATGTGGTCTTTTACTAAAAAAATCTGCAATTTGAAAATATTATTCCATAACAAGTAGTATCAATAGGTATAGTAGACCGATTCATAAATGTAGGAACTACTACAAAATTATTATTCCTTTCATGACATTGAAGAGCATTCAAGTTGTGACATGACAAATTTAATTTTAAATGCAAGTAGGTTTTTTTATATTGAAGAGGAGATATCTGTAAATTTGTTTTTCTTAAAATATAAGTCTCGTACCTTCCTTTAATTGAAAAATGCTTCTAAAGAAAAACGTGATACTGAAGACAACACATGACTGGAGTTTGAAATATTGTCAATTTTGTATTAGCAAAAATAAGTACTGGATATTTTTAAAGGTTGTTTTTGAGGTGTTTTTTAATAGAACAAAACATGTCAAGAATAAAAACACTACTACACAAACAAAGGGCAAATTCTACTTAGAAGAAACTTCAGCAAGATCCTCCTAAGTATTTTTTAAAAGTGATTTCAGTGATCTACTTCTGCATGTCCTGCTCACTTAGGTGTTTCAACAGTACATTTTAAACTTGAAAGAAGCATTGTAACATCCAACAGTTTACCTGTGTTATGAGTGAAATACACTGAAAATAATGTGGGAAATGCTCTCTATTTCAAAGAGGTAAATGTCAAAGCTGAAAAGATATTAAAGAAGTGAAAATCCAGGTAAGAGGACACTGAAGGAAAGGGGAGAAGTAGTTAAGGTCTTAGTCTTTTTCTGACCTAATATAATATTCATTCATGTCACTCCTAGCTGAATAATTAGAAAGAACATTTTACTAAACTCAGTTTTCCTTAAGAAATCTGAAAAAGAGCATTTTTCCACTACTAGAAGTTGAGATTTCTTCTAAGGATTTCCACATCTTAGCTTGTTACTAACATTTCACTTTAAAGTACCAAAGCAGGAAATGTTAGAAATTACAGTAACTCTGACACAATGTTTTATGACACTTCTTTTCAACAAAGTTCTCATCTATACCACTTCCTGAGTGAATAGGAGGCACAAAATTCAAAGATTTAGAAGTCTGTCAGTGTAACATCTTCATTTGTAAGACATTAAATAATAATACAATGAACAATGTGTGCTTTTTAAGGGGTCACATTAATAAAAGGATAAAGATGACAAGCCTTTTGCTGGAATTCACTATTAATTCAGTAAAGCAGGGGGAATGGAAGGTTTGCCTTAGTCACATACTAGCATCTTGGCACAAATATTTTCACAAGAAATTTAAGTAAAAGTGTAAACTGGACTGGGACTCCCTGAGGGAGGAACACACATGCATTTCTACTCATTTTGCAAAGCGTAAGGACCTCCGGCAAGGAGTTTGCTGTACCACTAACACCAGTAATATTTCAAAACTCTAACTGCAGTGTAAGTGCTCAGTGCACACGAACATTGGAACATGTCACTGAGGAAGCAGTTTGCTTTCAGACTCTAGAGCTAGATCTATGCCGTGTGGTTGCAGTACTAATTAGGGAATACACAACTTAATTCCAATGTACCTAGCTTAGCACTGCAATGAAGTTGTGGGAGCACCTAGCAAGTGGATGCTGTGAGGTCTTTCACCTTTGGCAAGAGCTCCAGGTAAACACCCTCAACAGTAACTCGCTATTCTCCTTCAAATCCTTCCTTAAAAATTTATTTTTTATGATACATCACCAAAATATTTGCCTAGCTTGCTGGTATACCACAATAAGTGTCTACTATGCTAACATTTCTCTTTTGTTTTTTATAGTAATACCCACATCCATTAATCATCATTGTCTACCATCTGTGGCAACAACTGCCTATTTTTTGTTTTGTGTTGATACAGCTCCAAATCTAGTGGCACCCGAGTCCGCTGTTGGGACTCAGTCACACCTCCGTACAAAGAATCACATTAAAGAGAGCTCAAGCAGCCTCATCAGGCAACATTCACAGTCCTGCAACACAGACATAGCTTGAATGGTCTAAGAGGGATATAGACTAAAAACCTGTCTTCCTTTCAATTAAAAAACAGTAACAGCCGGATTCGCAGCCAAACAGTATTTTTTCTAGATATGCATTATAAGTTAATGTCTCCATGAGGGATAAAGTTTAAAAAGTATATACACAGTTCCTTCTTGAACCTTTTCAAGTGCTTATGCATATTCTGGGGAAAAAAAGAAGAAACAAATGGCACATTTTCTGTTCATCAACTTTCATGTTTTTATTCCTTGCTTCACTGACAGCCTGAAACCCCTTCCAGCAATGGTTAATGAGCTCTGCAACATGCTTCAGTATTGAAACGACGCAACTTCAGTCACCCTGACTTTTTACAAAACTACAATATTACTTAGAGAGATTTGGCATACTTTGCAACTAAGAAAAGTGCTAAAGAAATAGGTATATAAATGTTTATTGTACCCATTAAAAAGACAATGTGCTGCTGTAACACTTTCCCAGAGAAGAAACAGAAAATACACTGCTTAGAGCAGCATCCTTAAACTGGATCCAGCAAGATATGTTGAAAGCTACTTATGAAACATTATGAGTGAATGAATCAACAAACCTGATGATAGAGAGGGGGATTACAGTGGTTTGCAAATGGAGGAAACACAACAACAACAACAAAATCTGACTTCATAGCAGCAATGCTCTCTTCATGATGTGAGTTTTCAGATTTCGATTTCAGGATAATAAGCTGTGAAGAAGATGGCCAGGAAATCATTTCCCTTTATGCCACCATCTGTCTATTGACGCTTTTAAGCTAGCATTCCGCTAGTTCTGCAAGAACTTGGGAAAACTGAAGACCCACAGATTTTTGTTCGTACAATTTCTAACTTGAAAAAAAAAAAAACAAAAAAAAAAAACAAAAACCCAAAAACCAACCATAAAAACCTGACTGGCCCCCAAGGCGATGTTAAGTGATACTTGTGTGTAAGTTGACTTTGGTTTTAAACACACTTAATTGGCCTATGTTTTCCAAACTTATGTCACAAGGACACCACATACTGTGTTGTAACAAATTAACACAAAAATATTTTCAAAGACATCTTTTGGATGAAAACGTTTAAAAGTATTTTACAAAAATAACACAAAATAAATTACCTCTTTTTTTGTTAAAAATTAACAGCTATAAAATCCATGAACCAAACAACATATAACATTAACATAAGATGAAATACATTACACTGAAAGCTGGTTAATTACCACAGTGGTATGAAGCTTCAAGTAAATTACTAGGCACTTTTTGCCCAAACTATATTCACTCATTCAGTGGAAAAGTCCCAACTCACAGAAACACCTGAAACACAATTGCTAAAGCTTTCTAAGATTCTAAATTCCTCAAAAAAGTGCAGATAAAAAGGTAAAAAGGCCAAGTATTATGCCACACAGGACACCCAATGTCAGCTGCTTTCCTTAAGTGACTGTGTTCAGCTAGTTGGAGTTGCAAAAATGGTGTTAACAATTCAGCCTTCTCCATCTAATGTGGGCATTTCTATTAAGGCTTTACATGTCAGAGCAGAGAGAAGCAAAAGCAGCTCCAGGGGAAAACAGATAAAAAGAAAGGCTGCAGGGTTAGACATGAGCAAGTACAGAGTAGCAGAACAGGCTTGCACTTCACTCTAATTTGAAAGAGCGCTCATTACTTGCAGAATACCAAGCAGTAGTACTCTGTACCAGCCAATTTGTAACTGTGTCAACGACCCCAGCACCATAGTCCAATATCCTCAAGATTCCCAATACCTAGAAGCTAAATCTTTCAGCAGACAAAAGAATGTACTGTCACGTGGGAATTTAAGAACCAGTAACATCCATAAACTACTATGAAAAATTGCTATTAAAATACCTAACATAATGAATAGGAGAACAGTAAAGGGCAACTAAAGCAAGGAATTACATATTTCAAAGTACTTTAAAAAGAATTATTGATATTTAATATAAGATTGTATTAATTCAAACGCTAAAAGTTTTAGAAAGCAGCAGTTTGTGGCGTTGATTTTAATGCACAGTTTGTTTTTTTGGGAAGAAAAGCATAGCACAGAGTAGTCCTTAAGAAATCACATCATCTCAATTAGGTGCAAAGTCCTCCAGCTGGAAGACCAGGTCTACAGCAGCAGCAACATCTGGCACAATATGATCTGGTTCTACTAAACCAGGATCAAATCTAAAATCTCTGTGGCCATGGAACACCGCTTCAGTTATGCTCTCGCTGGTATCCGAGGGCACCTCTGTGTGAGGGTTGTAAACCCCAGTACAAACCAGAACAGACCTACAGTGGGCAGCAGCTGCAGATGCCAATTCAGTCTCCCAACTGTTGTCTATTTCATCATCCTGAGAGAGCGCAGCAGATCCTCTGCCACTAGCGACTTTGGCCTGAATCCGTGATTTTGAACCTTTTCTGGAATTCTCTTCGAGATAGCGATTGTAAAGGTTAGCACCATAGACATCAGTCATGATATTATCTCTGGAAATAGAAAAAGAAAGTTTAGTCAGCAGTACAACTTTAGTTGCCAAATTTCAATCATATGAAAGGCATTTTTATGCTTTCGATTTAATAGTTTATTTTATACTTTACATAACTTTATGTGGAAGTATGCATGTATGAAGAAATCCAATCCTACAGTTATTTTATTACAGCATTTTCATTAAGCATGACATATGATAAAAATTAGTAACTCTCCATATTGAAATTGCAGACTGGGGCAGGGGGAGGGGAAGTCAAGGATAGGTACTAGCAGTCCATGAATGAGCTTATTATACTTCCAAACATCTTGGAGATTCTGGAACAGTCTTTAGTACAATACAGCTTTATCTCCTTCTATGAAAAGGATTCTATGATGTGCCAGCACGCACAGTAGCATATGACCGAGCTTAACAACCTCACAAATAAATTCTAGTTCTGCATTCCCTAATAAACATCACTCACTCAAAGCTTGTTAGTGTTACACCAGTAAACCTAACAAAACAACCTTGCCAATTCTTATTAGATTTACACAGCTTAGTTGCATATAAACCACTTTTTGTGCTTCTACAGAAATCACACACAGAAAGCACAAAATATTATTAATTTTCAAGGTTAGAATCAGCGACGCTCAAAAACATTACAAAAAGTACACCATAGCACCAAGAACGTTTGGTGGTCCCCATGGTATGAGAAACAAAGTAGTAGGAGTCACGTTATTTTTCTTTGCTGGCATTTATGTTGCGAGTAATTTCCTGATGAACTCGTTAGACTTACGATATCTTACCCAACAGCATAAAGAGTTTGAATAGGCTGCTTCCATTGCCTTTCTGCTGCTTGAGCCCTGATGAGGTATTCTGCGTACTGGTAGGTCAGCTTACTAGGTTTGCCCACTAAGGCTTCGTATTTCAGATCTTTGCCAGTGATCTTCTTGTAAATGTTTTCCAAACAAACCATGAATGTTCCATGACCAAACCTACACAGAGATAAAGGCAAATCAGTGTTAGGTTAACGGTTAGATTCAAGGATCTAAAAGGTCTTTTCCAACCTACGTGTTTCTATATTAAGTACAGATAAAAAAAACCCAAGCCTTTTTTATTTCATGATCTTTTAGGAGTAAATCATAATCCTTAAATAGAAGGGTATACCAAATCACTTGTAATATGGAAACAAAACAACTTAATGGGTTTCTCTAAAAACAGATGCAAAGAAGGATCAAAGAACAAACTCTGATTTTACAGCACACTTTTGAGAACTCAGTTATTCTGATCAAGGTGGAAACAGTGATGATGGGTCATCAATCAAGCCAGTAAATCAGCAATTTAGAAGATGTAGTCTCATCATTAAAAAAGCAGTTTTACTTCATTACTGAAGTCAGGGTGTGGGATTAGAGATGAACTTATGCATATCGTTTGAGAAATATGGAATTATCAAAACCACAAAAGAAGAATAAAAGGTTGCTATACAACAATTCTACATATAATAAATAATACATAGTTCTTAAGAAGAGCTGCTAGGTAACTTCTAATGAACACAGATTAGTATAGCTGCCCAAACCAGGTGTCTACAGCCTAAAAAACAACCCCTCCAAAACACAAATACAATGAGCATCAGAAGCCAGCAGAGATAGATGCACTAATAAA
>VZTV01078822.1:208-40359 GCA_013400875.1 Anhinga rufa
ACCTGCTTGACTTCCTACACTTTGGGATTGCCTGCTCCTCTGCTTTTAGGAGGTGGTACTTAAAAAGCAACCAGCACTGATGGACCCCAGCACCTTCAACAGCTTTATCTCAGGGGACCTTACTAGGTAGTTCCCCGAGCAACCTGAAGTCTGCTCTTCTCATGTCCAGAGTTGAGGTGTTGCTGGCAGCTTTCCTCCTGTCAACACAGATTTTAAACGTGACTGCTTCTTGGTCACTGTAGCCAAGGCGGCCCCCGACCTCCACTTCACCCACAAGGCCCTCTCTGTTAACAAGCAGAAAGTCAAGGAAGGACAGTACCTACTGTCTTAGTTTCTTGAACTATCTTACCCAATCTTTTGGTTTGGTTTGGGGTTTTTTTGAGTTTTGTTTGTTTGTTTGTTTCTAAAATACACATGCTTCAGTTTCTGGGAAAACTGTGTTTGATAATGAAAGCTCTGCCTCTGCTATCACAAACAGTTCCTTATCCTTCTCTTTTGCTGTAAACAAGGATAAATGGTTATGCTCCCTTACAGCTTAAGTCTTATGTCAGTCACACCATATAAACATCTTCTCTTTTTCTCTTGCATTAGTGGCAGGGGGAAAAAATGACAGCTGGTGATTTCCTTCATCCTTTTACTTGTTTCCAATTTTGGAGTCATAATACATAAACATAACCAGGACTTTGCTATCCAGCTGCAAATCTGATCTGCAAAACATAATTAACTTGGACAGTGACATCTCTCTGTAACCTATCTAGTCAATACTTCAGCTCTTTGTTCTCTGGAAGTGTTAAAGCTGTTGTCTTATTTCACTTTATCTCTTTGGTATGCTCTGCATCTTTCAATCCACCTCCAATATTTGTTTCTGCAGTGTATTGCACAAAAAAAAATGGAAAAGCTGCCCCATCATAAGTAAAAGCGCTAGAAGCATGTAGGAAGTGTATAAACAAATTGCTATTTGGCACCCTTCTTAAAAGTTGTAATCTCCCTGTCCTGGCTGTTCATTAAGACAGATGCATAAAATATCTGTACTAGTCATCATTCACTGCCAGAATCCTGGCTACTCCAAACAGAGCTGAAAAACCCGTTTTACTAATTGAGGAGGGAGTGACCAGCAATCATTTTGACAATAATGATTTCCTGGACTTCAGTCACTGGAGAGGGGGGAAGAAAAAAGCTATGTGTGTGGTATGTATGTATTCTAAATAATATCGCCCAGGACTTCACATTATCCAAGCTAGCAGACATTTAGAAACATTAGTCCTTTTTTAAAGCTAAGTATTGCATGGGAATCTAGTTCAATACTCAGTACCATTACTGATGTGAAGGCTAAAAGTTTAATTTCAGGACAACTCTGAAAAATGGAGCCCTGCTAGGTACTTCCCCAGGTACCTATTTTATTACTGTATGCAATAAATTTGTTATGCTTACAAACTATGTAGCTATTTATCCAAAAGATCTCATATGCATTGTGCAACAGAGGATGTAGACATACAAGCAATATTTAACACAATAAGTAAAACAAATTTTTTGTTCCTTTTTATGATCTGTCACTCTCAGATTTTCAAAAGCACATGTGAATCTGTTTTGTATACTCCCACTAAATTTACTAAATGAGTAGAAGTTTAATGAAAATTTCCATTAAGCTGCTAAACTTAGCAGTGTGTTGGTAAAGTATATTAAGTTTTACTGTTCAGCTCATTTTGTATCTGTGATAGGGAGTTTGAAGCGATACATTTGTTCAGAAAGGAAAACCTTGTTTAGCTGTACTGAAAGCTATATCCACAGTTAAGACTGTTCCAAATCAGGCAACATATAGTTATTGATCTTCCTAACGCATGGATTCTGAACTGAAGGATGTAACACAAAAAATGTAGCAAAGAAAGGCAAAAGTCTTCATATTTTTGAGTAAAAGTCCAGAACAGTTTCCATCAACTCAGGTATCTGTTTTATAATGGAGATACTTTGAAGAATTTAAAATTTTGGTTGCTCTTTGTGAAAGCAAAAGCTGAACTGGTTTATTCCCAAACAAATTTTATGTGGAGGGGAGGTGCAGGGGGAGTGTCGGCAGTGTTCTTTAGAAATACAGTCATTTTTCCACAGATACACTTAATTTTCATCAAACTTTTTAACCAATTTTTTTAAGGTCTCATACTGAAGAAGGACTTTGGGTTTTACAAATCCACAACAAGAATATATGAATTTTAGAGAAAGAAATAGTTTGGTTTTGAAGAATGTCCCTAAAAATGCAGTGAAAGTTTCTCATTAAAAACTGCATGTAATGAAGAAAAATCATGTATTCTCCAACTGACATGTTTTAGTGTTCTGTATTTGAATATCCTAAAATGAATATGAATAGCTGCATTATGCATTACTTAGCATGTTAAAAACAGTGTATAAAACTGTTAGCATCCTACCTATACAATATTTTTTCTTCCATCGTTTGTTGTAATATCTCTGTATTTGCTAAACTATATATTCCAAATGACACAGTAAAACTGGTGCTTAAGAAAAATGCTACATCTTCAGTTCTGTTGCCTGACATCTTCTGTTTAGACAAGATTTGTTATATTACAGGTACCAGTAATGTAGCACTTCCTTCAAACTGCCTCAGCAGGGTTAAGCTCCTGTTTTCTTTTGAAAAGACTCTGATCAGGTCACTGTCATTTTTCAGATTCTTAGTGTAGTATGTCCCTGTCTTTTGCTTTACAGGTACATTAAGCAACACAATTAACAACTGCCATGGAGTTTGTTCTTTAGGGGAGAAGCGTGTTGAGGTAAATTACTTTGTTTTGAATTGTTGTTTCATATGGGATGCATTTGTGGAAAAACAAATATACACTAGCTTACCAGTAAAGCAGTAATCAGCATAGCTCCATAGACAAGAGTTCTGCTTTGCAAGAGGGTTTACAAGAAGCACATATGTTTACACAGTCCCATACTTGCTGCTTGTGGCAGTATCAACAGATGTTTCTTGAACAACTAAGTGAAATGTGCAAAGATTTGTGATGATCCTTTGTTAGTTGGAAGATTTATTCTGCAGTCTTGAGCTGTCCCAATAAATTTCCTTCTCTTGAGTAAAATATTTTCAATGTTCCAACATTGACTTCTAATATGCTTACTGATTAGAGCAGAAACATTTACAGTAAATAAGTTATTTGTGAATTCAAGTAGGGTTTTTGTCTTTAAACAGCTTGTGCTTTTAACACATTTCTTCTCAAGCCATAATTATCCAGTAAGTCATTTTATGATTCTTATTCTCAAGACAAACAGTAGACTATAAAATTTCAGGTTCAAGGAGTCAAGAGCATGCGTGTGATTCATATTTGGGCTCTGATTGTTGTCTGGTCATAAGGAGGTAACTCTCTACACTTGAGTGATTAACGTGACTGTGATGGGCAGCTGAAACTCTAGGAATGTCTTCGTCCTTTTAAAACAAAGTGGAAACTAAAGAGCTGATGCTCTGTGGGCCACTCCTTATCTCCATTTATTAGTCTGAGAAGAGGTCAGAGAATGGCAAAATTATTGAATCATAGAATCAAGAATGTCCTGAGTTGGAAGGCACCCACAAGGATCATCGAGTCCAACTCCTGTCCCTGCACAGGACAACCCCAAATTCACACCATGTCTCTGAGGGCCTTGTCCAAGGGCTTCTTGAATAGCGTCAGGCTTGGTGCCGTGACTGCCTCCCTGGGGAGCCTGTGCCAGTGCTCCACCACCCTCTGGGGGAAGAACCTTTTCCTAATACCCAACCTAACCCTCCCCTGGCACATCTTCCTGCCATTCCCTTGGGTCCTGTCGTTGGTCCCCAGAGAGAAGAGATCAGCGCCTGCCCCTCCTGCTCCCCTTGTGAGGAAGCTGCAGACAGATAATTATGTAACAATTATAACTGTAGTGTTTTGTGCCTTTGGGGAAAGTGAACTCCTTTTATATTCAATAGTCCTCATACACTGAAACAAGCTAGAAAATTAGAAGTGCCTTCCAAGGGAAGCCATTTTCATTCTTGCTTTTCTACACTAAGGAAAAATTTGCATGGGGAATAAAACCTAAATGTATTGCAAAGCTAGATGCAGTCCCATAACACGTGCCTTTCAGGAGTAATATACACCATTTGGGATTTAAAAAAAAGAGAGAGAGAGAGAGAAAATCATTAAATGGTTACCTAAATAAATTAATTTCCCCAGTGTAAACAACAGGTGAAAAATAGAGGATAGTGGTATTGTTTCAGCAAGCACAAACTTTTATTATCTTAATATATACAGCAAAAAATTAAATAGTGCACAATCTAAGAGTGCTAAGCTTGTTTTGCAAGCTTATATATGCTCTCTATGTATACATGCACATATATATATGTGAGTGTGTGCACACCTGTGTAATAGGTAGCAACAATTATGAGTGTGTTGGTTGGTCTCATTACGTGGTAGTGATACGTGTCTTTAGAAGCTGGAGGTTCCATGAAGTAAATGTTATTACTTATTAGGCTTTCCTCTCTCCTTGCCTAAGTGGCTGCACTCTTCATAACTTAATTTCTTAACTTAATTTTTCTTCCTCTTCATAAAAGCTAGGGCTTGGTATCATAGAACTTTAAAGATAGAATATCAGATGTTTGAAGTGAGCTACCTTCTTCTACCTGCTTCTACATCTATTTATTTTTCATTCAGTGCATGTGCTCAGAATTAAGTTTGTTACAAGATTCTGCCTGGGCAAATATTTCATCTTTAAAGAATGAATGGCAGAAATGTTTCCCATGCCTTTACATTTACTGGTGCCTACAGATCAATTCCACTTAGATTAATTTGGACCCTAAAGCTTCTCTTTACTAAATATCAGAGTATAAAAAATACCAAACCAGCTGTTAAGAGAATTGCACTTTTGGTAAGTGGAATCAACTATATTCAATATTATTTGTACATCAATACAAAATTTAAAAGTAAACTATAAAAAGTATATGGCCCTGTTCTTTAAGGCAAGCAATAAACATGAATGTGGTATTGGAATGAAACAACTGGCAGTAGAAGTGTAATATTGCACTTTCATGTAAAGTAGTTTCTGTGCAGAGGATCCTATTCTCATTCATTTTATTCAGGAAGGATTTCTCTTAAGAACGAAAGGCACCATGGCCATATGCAACAAAACTCACAGCAATGGAAGACAGAAGAGACACACGCACTTTTCAAAAAAACTCTGTATCGGAATTCATTATTATTAGTAAGAAGGGAGAACAATATTGTGTGGAAGCCCAGAAACAAATAAAACCGCTCTATTTTATTGCACATTCCTTTTGCAATTTTTTTTTTAGTCCTAGCATAAGCTTTTTTTGATTGACTCCCTGACTGAGCTCAGATTCTGTTTGATGCATTTTCATCTTTGTCATTAATACAAGTACATGTGATAGTTATGAAATATTTGCTATAGCTGATATTCTGTACACTTATGTAGTAATTCAGAAAAATTACTATACCATTTTCTGGCTCAATATTGTTGAAGTCCAGTCTGTCCAAAATAAAAGAGCATATTATTGGCATGGTAATATCTAGAGGTAGGCATATTCACTTCTAATAATTGAAAGAGGTTTTTCTGTATGCTTCTTGCAGAGAACCGAAGTTAAATATATTAGGGTTTTTTAATGTATTGTGCTAGATTTAGAGTCCTCTGATCTCAGTGGAGAAATTCTCATTCTGGTTAGTGGATTATAGATGTAGCCTCTTAAAAGAAAGTCTCCTGTAAATTTTCCTTCTCTAAATTATTGTGTTTGGACATGTATTAGTTTGGAAAAATGCATGAAGAAATGTTTCTTGCTTCTGTCATCCAGGTGTAAGACAAACTTTCTTAACCACTTGGTCTGCTTAGCAAATCACTTACCTGACATTTTTCAGAGTGGAAAAATCTAATTTTTAGTATTTATGGCAAATAATATTGTTCAGCTCAGATACATTAAACATATCTAGTGGGGCTTGTTTAGAGTAAAATCCAAAATATCTCTGTATCAATTTCAAGTGATAATAAAATCCTATTTTATATTAGAGGTTGCTACGTATGTGTAGAAATTGCAATTCTACTTTCACTAAATGGAATATAATAAAGTTATTTGCTTGGCAGGATTAAAGCATAAAGATAAATATAGAAGACAGTGATATTTTATCATTTTCCAGTTGTTTTTTTTTTTTCATAGTCCCTCTCTACCTGACAAACACATCAACCTTATCATGTTTTGTCGTAATTATACCTGTAGATCAAATGGTTGTGGGGAAGTGATGTTGCAGAGACTTGAGGAATGTGCCCAGTTGATAACAATGGTGCTTGTACATAAAGAGACAATAAAACAGGTGATAAAACACAATCTGTTTGCTCAGTGTTGTCGATACCTTGATCGGGATGTGAAGGGAAACATTTCATATTGGTTTAGTTTCCTGTTCAATAGAATTTAGAACTAATCTTTCCTCAAAAAGGAAAGGCTTATCTTTCTCATTCAATCATGTTTGATGTGTGTTCTAAGGCAATTAAACAAGGAAGATCCACGTAGCCTGAAAGTATATAAAACTGCAAATGTTCGCATTTGAGCTGTTGAGAAAGTGATGCATGTTTGATGTTCAGAGCACCTGAATGCTAATGTGCAACAAAGAGGTTTTCTTTTCCTTAAAATTCTGCTCATTTTTTCAGAATCTGGTAGGAATTTTGTTTTGATAATAGGACAGTTGTAGCTTTTTAAGAAACAAAAATTGAAAATAGGCTCAGTGTACTTTCAAGGCTTGTATTTTGTCATAGTTGATGGCTCTTTATGTTGGACTTAGTATAATTCAATTACCTTTGTAAATTGTATGCTATGTACTGGAGACTGCATTCTGCTTGATGACATTCGGTACGAGGCAGCCAGTGTGGATTGCTTTATCATAAATCTTTAAACAGTACATTGGATTTAAGGTGATTTGTTGGCTCTGGTTGCATCCTGCGTGCTAGCGTATGTTGATACAGAGTGACTAAATTTTATGTATTTACTGTCCGAGCAGAGTACTTCTTTATCTCAGTTGTGTTTGCGCCTGAATCTAATGGCTCAGTCATGTGTAAATACTAATCCTCATAAAGAAGTGGCATTGAATATTGGTTGGAATGTGCACAATGTGCTGTAAACTAATGCAGTGTAAGAAGTTCAAAGATGAGCTGTGGCTTAAGAGGAAGAAGTATATCAAAGTTCCTTTCTCCAGAGAGGTACAGAGGTCAGCCTAGTGTGATATCAGTAGTTTTATAGCATTAATGCCATCTTCATCATTATTAGACAAAATTACAAGTGTGAAACTGCTGTAATTGTACTGATCCCAGATCTGAGCAATAGCAACAGAACAGCAAGAAAGATGGAGGGAGGGGAGGGAAGACTGACATTCCCTGTTGGTCAGTTGCTCCTCTTCTTTCCTTTGGCACAGTGAAGGATTTTTTCTGGCTTTATGCAGAGAAAAGAAGGGAAGCAGTTTGGAAAGACTGCGAGAATCACGTTTCCCAGCTTCCGAGCAAATTAAAAGGCTTTACAGAACTCAGACTGTGTTAATGAAAGCAGGTTTTGGTGCCATCCAGAAATAGGGAAACTGCTAGTCCTGTGGCTGCTATAGGTCTCAACAGATCCATGATGTGCAGGAGAAAAGGGATGATAAACATGGAAATCTCAAGGTTGCTGCAGTTTCCATTGTTGGAAGGCACACTCTGCCTGAGGGAGCTTACACATGGGGCTACAACGTACAATGTGGTAACAGCTTCTGTAACTTCTAGGTAGGCAATTGTTCTTATGGATCATCAGCAATTTTAATACATCTCTTCCTGAATGAGACTTTGTGACAACCAGGTATCCTTCCTTTCCTCTGGAAAGCTTGCTTCTTGCTACTTCTGCAAAGTATAACCATGCATGTTCTTTCATTAGCATACCACTCAGACTTGGTAGGGATGGAAAAATTCACATTCAGTACTGGCTTGTTCAGCCCAGATATTGTCTAATAATAGAGTGCAAATGATCAGTGTGTTGTCCCTGGGCCATCGTGCTGCACTGCACAAAGATTACAGACAGTCTAAATTCATGGCTTATGAATTTAGTTGGGCATAATGGGCTGCTGAGGCTAAAATCATCTAAGTGCCTTCGGACTGTATATCTCTTCCAAACCCGCTTCTTCCTTTTCACTTTTTGGGAACGCTTTGCGATTGCTGTTGGTGATCCTAGTGTTCTGGCAGTAACCAGTTATTTCAGTTGCCTGCAGTCTTAACGAAACTTATTATATATAGCAAACAAAATGGTAGTTTACGTACCCATGAGCTTCACTAGAATTTTGGCTTCTCAAAGAGCAGGTTCAACATCAATGCTTTGCATTGTAGTAATGTACCAGATTAATCTTACTTTGTACTAAAAGCTTGAGGCACATTGGATGTTAACACTTTATTCATGTAAACCTGCATTTTATGTATCTGAATTAATTTTTAATCTCCTAATACTACATGTTATATATTGTAAATCTTATCCTGCAAAAAGGGTCCTCAACCCAGCTTTCTCTAAATAATTAATATTACAGAGATTCCATTTGCAGAAAACATTGCAAACTAGAAATTATAGGCAAGGTCTTAAGAAACACATCTTACTCATTCAATTAGAGAGATTCAGCTATTTCCTGTCTTGTAGGTGATGAATATTATTTAGTCTCTTTTTAAGATAAGTGTGTTTATAGGATTAATTTATGTCTGTAGGAGCACCAGAAACTCTTCTGTGAACCTAAACAACATAGATTTTGTGTCCAAGACAGATAAAAGATTAAAAGGTTGTGTCACATTTTGCTTAAGATAACCAGTTAAGAACACAGGATTTAGCCTGATCCTGGTTACATTTGGTCACACTTTTTGCTTCAGTGAAAACAGCATGAAGTAAGTCAACAAAAGCATTTTAATCACAAAGTCATTTAGTACATCTACTAGATTTATGTAATGTGTTTGTTTGTGCACACAGTCATGTACATGGACTAATATTAAAATTTCTTCTTTGTCTTGGAGGAAAAAAGCTCTACTCTCTTCAATAATCTGTCTCCATCAGAGGGAAGTAGTTCTTGTGGGAATATTCATGTTTAAAAGTATTAAAAGTACCTTCCTTTGTGTGCAGAGCATGCACACACACAAAAAAATCAGGTTGTATGCTTTTACATTAAAATATGACCACTGTAATTTAGTGCTTGGGAGCTTGTCATAAGGCTGTAATTTAGAGTGACAAATATATAAAGGTCCATTCTGCTTTCTTCTTCCCCTACCAGTCTGTCCCACATCTGTTCCTCATTTGTAATGATTTTTAGAAATAAGTGAGAAATATTTTTATAAACATTTTCTTGCTCAAAGATGCAGGTTTTTTAGATCAGAGAACTGTGTTCTTTGTGGTCTAGACAGTAAAAAAAATACTTGCTTTTGGGGGAGGAATGGAGAAGATACTGTATGATATTTATATTTATTTTTAACTAATAACTTCTAGGGAGTGGATTAGATAATTCTGCCAGATTGATAAGATACTGACCTCTGTGATGGTGCTATCATTAGAGCAGCCATTGGGACTATAGTGTGTTAAGAATTCTGCATCAGAAGGGGGTTCTTTCCCAAAGGACACAAAAACATATTGTGTAGGCTTAGCTTTGAAACCATACTTTTTAGAGTATTTTTAACAGAAACTTATTTTTGCTCATAAGTGAAGATAGCAATTCAAACAGACTTTGTTCTAGACTATGTCTTTGTTCTTGGCTAATATAAGATGTTGAACATGGGAACAGTTTTCTTGCATCTTTTTCAATTTTTTATATTAATGATTTTAATCTCCTGACAAGTAATGCAAATTATAGCAACCTGAACAGACTTTATTGATGATGCCAGCACTGTGAATCAGATATGCAGTTGTTGTAAACTTGGACCACGTGATCTGAGCATCTGATACACTGTGTAAAAATAAGAAAATAATGAAATAGTAAAAAAAGAAAAACAAACAAGAACTTTTATAGATGTGTGGGACAGAAGAGAAATCAGCAGAGTCTATACTTTTTCATATTCTCTGCTGATCTTGTTTGCAAATAAAATTCCAGAGAACATGGGGGGATTTGTTTGTTTTAGTTGGACCCCTGCACTGGTCTGCTTCATCTGTTTAGGAGTCATCCTGTTCTCCAGAATACTCAAGATTTTCTAGTTTTATTTAGGTATAAGGTGTTAGTGAAACACTTATGCATGGGAGGGTATTTTACATTCAGTTAATATGTGCTTTTGGTCTAGGATCTGTTAAACCAATATAGTTAGTGCAGAAAAATGAAGCACAAGAGAAAGTGGAAAGCTCTAAAGAAAAAAAAAAAAATCAATCTACTGATAACAGGCATAATTCTGTTATTTTATTCAAGAACCTCACCACAAAATTGATGGCATTTGGATGTGCATATCCCATATTTATATGTGCAATACCAGACCCTGTATCACAGATTTACTTCTCCTCTCTAAAGCTATCTTTATCTTTTTTCACTAGTTCTCTCTTATGCCATGGAGCTGATATTCTTCAGTGTTAATAAGAACAAAACCCAGTGAAAATTCAAGTTACTTGAAAGTCCTTATACCCCAAGCAAGTGTTTGGATATTTAGCTTGAGAGCTGTGTATGCCCAGCCTTTAAAACTAAGGTATTTTTTAGATATATATTATTGGTTTAGGTTTCATACATGTTTGAAAAGCCCTTGTGACTAAGCGAAGGAATAAACACAATCTTCAGTTGTAGAAAAGCTTTTTCCCAAGTTTTATAGATACTCCAGCACTCTAGACTTCTATCATATCTCTGTTTTCTTGGAGATGAAAGACTGAGAAGAACCCTGTGAATGAAAAGAAACAAGTTTCTGGCCCCCACCCCAAGTGATCCTTTCTGATGTTTTTGCAAACCTGCAAACTGTGGTAGGAGAAAAAGGCAAACTAATTTGGGCAAAATGAAGGTAGAAATAGTTTTCTTCAATTTATTTACTCCTTCATGTGCATGTGACCTTGGGACCATAAATGCATTTTGTTGCTAACAGCCGTCAGAGAAAGCAGAGGATTGTTTATTGTTGAGGATTATTGTTGAGAATATGTGGAAGCCTTCTGTTGTCGTGGTTTAACCCCAGTCAGCAACTAAGCCCCACACAGCCGCTCTCTCACTCCCCCACGCTGGGATGGGGGGGGAGAATCAGAAGAGTAAAAGTGAGAAAACTCGTGGGTTGAGATAAAGACAGTTTAACAGGGAAAGCAAAAACCGTGTGCACAAGCAAAGCAAAACAAGGAATCCATTCACTCCTTCCCCTTGGCAGGCAGGTGTTCAGCCATCTCCAGGAAAGCAGGGCTCCATCATGGGTAACGGTGACTTGGGAAGACAAACACCATCACTCGGAATGTCCCCCCGTTCCTCCTTCTTCCCCCACCTCTATACGCTGATCATGACGCCGTGTGGTGTGGGACATCCCTGGGGTCAGTTGGGGTCAGCTGTCCCGGCCGTGTCCCCTCCCAACCCCTTGTGCCCCCCCAGCCCCTCGCTGCTGGGGTGGGGTGAGAGGCAGAAATGCCTGGGCTCTGTAAGCCCTGCTCAGCAGTGACTAAAACGTCCCTGTGTTATCAACACTGTTTCCAGCACAAATCCAAAATACAGCCCCGTACTAGCTACTGTGAAGAAAATTAACTCTACCCCAGCCAAAACCAGCACACCTGTCTTAAAGATGTATTGATGATTTGAAAAGCAGGGAGATATTCCCTCATAAATCTGAGGCAAAGGCTAATATGTATAAGTGGGAGTTGCAACAGTATCCAGTATTCCTTTGTGCTGTGTCCCGTTGTTAGTTCTTTTAAGGTGAAACAAAATCAGGCAAATATTTAGGGTACTGTTGTCTTACTTGTTTGGTGACCAGTTCAGTAACAGCAGTGCTTTTTCTTTTAATCTTGAAGCTCTGTCAAACTTCAAATTATGATGTATTATTAATTTTGTATATCTTGCTTTTGAAAAGCTATGCATACCTACATGTGAATATATATACTTATCTTACTTACACACTTAGCTTTTAGAATGTCATTCAGGATGTTGAAGATTCTGTAAAGTCACTTGTCTCCATACTGAATATATCTAAAATATCTCTTGAACACCTACGGGACTTGCAACTCAATATTGTAACTTCAGTTTCAGAGGGAGAGGAGTTAGTTTGTAATTGGCAGTAGTGGTTCTAGATGGTACCTCCTTCATCCTTAAACTTGAAGTACAATATGGACTTGTAAATCAGAGTGAATTATGTGGGTTTAGGCAATCCGAGGTAAAAGGGGGAAATGTTTTTTCAAAATATATATAATCTACCCCATATTTATCATCTTTAGAAAAGAGCTGTCAGTAAGAGCACTATTGCCTAGCAATGAGATCCTAATTTTCCTTTCTCTCATCAGTCTGCTACCTTTTCAGCTTTCTTGGCTTTCTAGCAATTGATTTTTCTACAGGAACAAACTTCATACTCCTCAGCGTGTCAACGTTAAGGTCTTTTTTTCTTCTATTACTGTTTTTACTTAGGCTTCTCCACAATGGTTTCTTAAGACAGAAAGTGAACAGTGGCTGGTTTTTTGTTATTTCTTTTTCTGAAGTATATATTCTTCAGTAGTGTTTAAGAACATGTTGTTCTTCCTGACAATGATTCAGCAAAGATAGTGGAAAAGGAAGTTTTCCTGCATGATCTCATACCACTTCTGTGTTTGTATACATTGACTGAAGGTAAAATATCTTCTAAAGTAGTGATTACTATAGCACTCAGTCTCCTTAAAGGAAGGAAAGGGCAATTTATTACAATTTTCACAATACAGGACTATTCCTTGAGACTGAAGTGTATCAGCTTATCCTCTGAACTAGAAAAACAAAGGTACGGAGATGTTGCCTATATTCATGCAAGAGATAAAAGAGAGGTCTGAGAAGAGAAATCAAGTGCCCAAGTCATTAGAGAAAGTGCGGCCTCAGAATCAGATGGGAAACTGACATTGTTGGTATTGGGTTTTTTGGTTGTTGTTTTTTTTTTTAAATTATATTACAACTGCACTGAGCAATAATTAACCATCTATGGGAGGTAGTGCTTGAAATTAAAAATAAACATATCAAACTAATTAAATATGAAAGGGTATATATAAAATCAACTTTGAATTGAAGTTGCAGCAGTTTTATTTCATAAGGAAGGGAAGGAGGGTCTTTCATGTGCATTACAGGCTAAAGCTGTATATAAATCTGCTACCCATGGCAACTGATGTCTATCGATTAGATGCTAATAATGATTTATTAAATTACTTAGTGTATTCATTTTATGGAAAAGATAGTAAAACTGGTAGAAGGGCACATAGTACTTTATTTGCAATTCTCTCATGTTTCAACAAGCTACTGACCAAATTTTCAAATGCTGGTGGCTGAATGGGAATGATTGTGGATACCAAACACTGTGATTGCTCCTGAAATCTAGACAGTCCTGCTGTAAAAATTAAACTGCAGTAGTAACATAGAAGTCAAGTTGTTAAATGACATGGAAATGTCTCAAGACAGCCAGACAGTGAAACACTGAGAAATTCAATTAACAATGCTGCTTTGGCTCTTAATTTTCAGTTCTGCTTCTTTTTTTCCAAACATTTAACATTTTCTCATCTTTTCCAAAGAAGACCCAAATGTATACGAGTTACAAATTTGCATATAATGTATACTTTTATAAGGTTTTTGAACTTAATTGTAAATGACTACTTTTGCGCTTTTCATTGCGAGTCTGAGATCTTTAAAGGAATCAGTGATAAAATATAGTATGTTATAGTATGTTCTAGAAGCAGGGCAGTCTACAGTCTCACTTTTGTTTTAGTGGAGAGAATCTTAGGAATACCTCACTTGCTGGCTAAGACAGGGTAGCCATCTTCAGTGCTTACAATGTATACTTTACTTGAAAACTTCATTATGAGGTAGTGGATGAAACCTGAACTAATTCTTTCTATTAATGAAATATAGAATAAAGTCAGATTCTCTGATTAGTTAATATTAATGCAATGAGCTTTTCCAATTATTACTACATAAATTAATACTAGTTCTTGGGCTTGGTTTGTTTTTTTTTAGTTTGTTTTTTTGGTTTGGGGTTTGTGGGGAGTAGTGGGGTTTGGTGTTTTTTTTGTTTGGTTGGTTTTTTTAAATCTGGTTCAGGTTTCATCACTCTTAAACAAAACAAAACAAACAAAAAAAAAAAACAAAACAAAAAAGCCTGATTTTGGAATTTTGGAAGAGGAGGGGAAGAAAAGGGGTTTTGTGTATACCAGAGCTGGTGGGGGGAAGCAATAAGAGACCTTTCCTTTGCTACTTCGAGTGGGATTACAGGTTCACAGAGTACAGCTTGCAAACACAGGAGAATACATGAACTTCTTGCTTAATTTCAGAAGTGAAATCTCATGAGAAATTTTCTTCTTTGATTAAAACATGCCTTTTTCAGTGACTTGGCATCCAATTATTATCTACAAAAAGCTGTCTTTGACCTAGCTGAAAGCTGTGCTCCCACTTAGTCCATTTGTTTCCAGTGAATATCCAAAGGCTTGAGACAAAAAGCACTATATCAATTTTTGTAGGTAGTTATTCTTTGCCAGGTTGGCATTATTCTTCCCAATATATCTTGTTTGTGTATTTGATGTATGCTTTATGCATTCTGGGACAGAAGGTGATGATCAGTCTGTTGCATCCCATTCTATGAAAGTTTAGAACTTCTTCCTGTACTTAGTTAATTCTACTACAGAACAGAATTTCATACCAACCCACAAAAGTGACAACAGTAAAACGATGGAAATTGCGCCTCAGTGTACTTAGAAGCTAGAGTATCTTGACTAAGACTTATTGTAAAGAAGCAGCAGTTTGTTGATGAGCAGTGAAGTTTTAAAAAGCTTTCAAATCTTTAGAAATATGCACCTAGATACTTGAGACTGTCCTCTTTAGCAGTACATGAAGAGGTTGAAGCATCTCTTTAGTCTTACTATTCTGGAGACATTCCAGTTAGACTTTCCATTTATTACATAAAATGCTTTTGGGTGTTTTTTTAAGTTGCTACATCTTCTTTTACTTAAAGTTCTGCTATCTCTTCAGCACAGGGCAAACTGAACTTTATAAATGTTTGCAAACTTTCTTTTGCAAGTGCTGCACTATTACTCTTATGTTATACCTTTTTCAGGAAAGAAACTACCACCTGTGTTGAATTCGTATGCTGACTTGATGATATGAACAAATCCAATTAAGACTTATTCAAGACTCTGCCAGACTCATTTGGCTTTTATGAGCCTAAATAACAAAAAGAAAAAAACTAAATACTGTTTAACTCAACAATCCATCTCTCTGGAAGAATGATGCTGTTAATGTATATCTCAGTGAACAAGGCCTTAAGAAGCTTCTTCATATTTCATGTCAATTTGTCTGCCTTCTTGTAGCCTCACATCACCTTATGTAAATGCATTTGTTTTCTGTGAGCTTCACTGCATATTCAATGAAACTGTTTTGTCTTCTCATCTGAACTCAGATCCCACTAATGTAAATTATTATTCTTCCATCTTACAAATAGACTGTATGCGTATGATTTAATCTATGCTTTTCTGTTAGGGTACACATTCAAACTTAGATATATGAGTGAACTTTAGTAAGCCAGGAAATACCTTGCTTTTTTCTTCTTCATTAAGAAAAAACAGGTTGAATGAAGAGAAAATAACATGATCCTCTGACGCAAAGTCCACAGAAGAAGGCAAGAGATCATTGGGCACCTAGGAAATTAGGTCAGAGCAAAAATGCATTTTCTCAGTTTTTAATGTAGATTTGAGTGGCATTAAATGATAATGGACAGATGGAGGAATCCCATGCAGGAGGTCACCTAGTAAGGTTTTGGGGTTGGGGTTTTTTTTTTTTGGCCAGGTTACTGGCAAATCCATCAAAATCTACGGTTGTTAGAACTGCTAATGGGTTCCTAATTAGAAATTAGCCAGCCATATGAATAATATATAATGTTTCCCAAGTCTGTCAACCAAGAGGATGAAACTGTTAACAGCCTGACTGCTAGGTTGATTCATGCTTATTTAAGTATATTTTATATACTACTTAGCCTTTTCTCTCATCATGACCAAGTAGTTTTGAGGTGAATTGTAGCATTTTTTTCAATTAATTCTACACCAACCTTTATAATGACCGAGTTTGACTATTTTGAAACCTCATAATAATAGTGGTGGTACTGTTTGTTGTATGGTGGTACTGTTTGTTGTATAGCAGTACTGTATGGATCTAATTATTACAGTGCAAAAAGGTGTGTGCTTATTTGGCATTAATGCAGTAAAGAAAAGTTGCATTCATCAGGAGATGTGAAATCAGTAGACCTACATATTTAGGTGGGTTGTTTGTGTTTGGTCAGTACAATATAATTTTTTGTCAGGAAAAGTCTGAATTAATTCAAGCTCATTACAATTAAATAAAATACTACCAGGATTACAAAACAGAGATATTTCTTGCTTTAATTTGTTTCTTGAAAACTCCGTAGATTAATTTTATTCTACATCCCATTTGAGACAGCAGAAATAGGCACAGCCAAAATTAAGAAATTGTCTTAGGCTGTAAAGTTACTTAATTATTTACTTGTGTTTCCTTCTTTGGAGTAGTGCATTTTTATCACTGATATAAGTGAAAGTAGAGTTAATTGAACATTGGGATATTAATATAACCCAAAGAAAAAAAAAGGTGTTAGTATCAGCCAGACTGGATTCAACTTTGAAAGTAGGAGAGCTGGGGAAATTTCAATGCCTAGTTTGGTTCTGCAAATGCTAAACTGCAAAAGATCTAAAATTGTTATACAATTTTGAACTCACTGTTTATACCCTAGATGATCTTGGTATCTTACTGTGTCTCTGAAAAGCAAAAGTGGACCATCTAGAGAGGTCCCATGACACACATGAGTCCCAAACCATGCTATTAAATACTTTTGATCTTTCTGTTTAGTTCTAGCAGATTCACTTTGTACAGTTCAAGTAGCTACCACTGATGCTGTTGAAAATGGGTGATGGCCAGTTTTGGGAACCTGTCATCAATATTTCAAGACCTTTTAGCCAGGACATGTCAAAATACAGAGTTAGAGTCAATTTATGGGGTTTTTAATGAACAGCATTTATAAATGTGTTGAAGTTGCATTTTAATGTGTTCCATGTATGTTGTGCAGAATCCTTACGCAAGTAGTTGAGAAACGTCACTGAATTTCACCACATTGGACCTTTATATAATAAAAATAACTTTTACAAAACAGTGAGGTGTTAAACCTATGTGTGCTGCATAGAGCTTCAACTGGTAAGGATGTTGGGGGAGGGGGGGGTTCTGCTCTTTTCCCTTTAAAAAACATGTTATGAATCAAGAAAGGGCAAAAGAGGGAAATACTTTCATTGAAAGTATTGATGCTCATAGTTTCTTTGTATTCTGATATTTTCAAAAAGCCACTTGCTTCAAAGTATCAGACAATTGAGGAATTGATTTAGAGTTGTAGGTGAGCTCAGAAGAAGAAATGTTTGTGCTGTGGTCAATATTTTAGCTTTAATGGGAAATTGAGTATTCCAAAGCTCACTCACACCTTTAATGAGCATTTTAGACTTCACTAAGGCCAAAAATAATGTTCTCTAATTCCTGCAAATAAATATTTTACTGTTTCTTTTCAAATGTGAGTGCTCAGATAATTGAGGCAAAGTGTTGGTGTTTAATCATTGCAATTAATTTTAATTGTAAATGTACATTTCCAGAGGAAAAATTATCCAGAGCACCTTTGCGTTTTTTTTCAAATGTGAACAGTAAATCCCGATAGTGCCTAAAGCATTAAAAGCAAACAACAACAGAGATCCCATAATTGTTGATTTAGGCTACATTAAAGTTGAATAAACTGTTAATGAGTAAAAAATAAACTAAAGTCAGTACCTCATTAATCTCATTTTAAGTAACTAAAAGTAACCCTAACAGTGTTTTGAGTTTCAGCAGAGGTGACGGTAACTTTTTGTTGGCAAGGGCGTTTGTGAGAAATATGCCTAATGTGATGGAATATTGCCTGAAAACTGAAAATCTTTTTCATACAGTGGTGCTGATTCATACAGTAAAGAAAGACTGCTTATTAAGAGTTATTAAGAGTGGTTGGAGTGTCCTAATTAGTGTTCTGTGTTTTGTGCTTGTTCTCTGTGATGGCACTTGAAGGTCAAAAAAAACCAAATGAGGTGAACTGAAACAAGCCAAGACATTTCTGCATATTTCTTTTCTGCAAGTAGATTCTTTTGTGAAGCTATTTGTATGACCCAAGATGGGAAAACAGTGGCTTTTCTCTTTCTAATATGAGTTTGTACAACTTCACCATTTAGGAATTGGCAAGATGCTAATAATTTAAGCTTTCTTCTGTAATATTTACTGGGAAAAAAAATCTACGCTTTCGATTATGAGGATATGAACTAAAGATCTCCAGCCTTGCTGAAAATAACTGGACCTTGTCTGAAGAGGCTAAGTAGGAAATAATTGTTGCTATGGCTTATAGGTAGTCTCATATTAAAACTGGGGGGTAAGGGGAGAAGGAATAATTCCTGTACTTCAAAATATAGAACTGTGTATGTAGGTAGTTGTGCTAAAGTGTTTCTCAGCAAATTTGAAGAAAAATATATGATTAATTTTTCAATTTGCTTTTGAGGATACTAATGACCTTATAGTAAAGCTTAATGAAAAACCCAGTATATAACAACTGTTCTCTTCACTTTTGTTCTAACATATATGTATTTATGATTATAGTGGTCATTCTTAGAAGCTCTAAGCATGGTTTTTGTGGGAGAATGCTCAAATGTCCAACAGAAAGATTGTCCCTGAATTTGAAATGGATTTGAATACAATTTAGACTCTTGCAGGATAGGCCTGATCTTGTTTACTAAGGAAACCAGTAGAATTTCTGTAACTTTTCTTAATGCCTGGCTATGGGTAGAACTATTGTTGGACCACTTCTGCTTGGCTTATGCCACAGTTAATTCAATGGAATTTCCAGAAACTTGTCCAATTATCACTGTTTTATTATCAGAAGCAGCATTAGGCATTACAAAAACAAACAAAAAAAAAAAACAAAAAAACCCACACCAAACAAACAAACAAAAAAAAAAAGCAGAAACAAACTAGGGAAGCAAAAACTGAAAAAGAAGCTAGCATATACAATGCTACATTATATTTTTGAATTGCTCAAGAAACTGTGTTTTTCAGTTTCCAGGATACAGCTTTCACTATGTAAACATAAACTCTGGTGCATTGTTAACCCAACCTCTCAGAAAGCTCTCTCTAGCCAAAAGATGCTATCAGTAAAGGTGTGAATGTGTCAGCTGAAATGAGATGAGTTGGTACTTCCCATGATCTGTTTGTTTTCAAAATTTTACAGCGTTAAAGAAAACTGTGTTAATTCTTAGTCTGCAAATTGAGTAGGCCTTAATGTGCAGTAGATCCATGTTGGAACTCACATATTATTTCATTAGAAGTGGAGCTAAATCTCAGAAGTACAACTCAGTTAAGTATGCATGCAACTAAAAGCAGAAACAAAGCTGAGATACTGCTAACTGAAATGACTTATCCCTTTTAAATCTCTATGTAATCTAACGGAATTCTGAAAACTGCTAAAGAATCTGGAAGGAATAGACAAACATGTTTGTGTATGGCACATTGGCTGGTAGCATTGAATATAACTTAGGTCCAGCAAATAAATTCTAATGAAAAAAATAATTAATTTTTTACTGAATTTTCCAGAGCCAAATTTGATCGCTACCATTGATTTTGGAGAGCTTTGACTGAGAAGCTTTGTTGAAGTTCTTTGTTGGCCTGACAATTACTACAACTCACTGGTGGAGGACAGACTCTTGCTACAGCAGAAAATAGCAAGCTAAAGGAAGAACGTGATGCAGATTAAAGGGATGATGTAATATTACTTGTTCTTACATAACCTGAGTTTTTTTCCCTGATAACCAGCCATTTATTCCTGTCCCCCATGCACACCTGATTCAACAAATACTTCAGACAATACAAAGCCATTTTAATTAGTCTGTGCTCCCTGTATTATGTTGGTAGGCGTTCTGCCACTTGCTGAATCAACACAGCAGTGGCTGGTCATGGAACTATGGTCAAGAAGTATGCCTGGAGGAAATAATATAATTTCTTTTGGGCAATGATACCATTTCAGAAGCTGTGGAGGTTTGAACCCAAACTTTGAATTGCAATTGCAACAGGTACTGCTGATTCTATGTTGAATCACACTGTGCAGTGAAATATATGCCTATAGGTTTATCTGCGCTTCTTAGATGGCGGAGCAACAGCGGTTTTCCATGGCCAAGGTAATGCCAGAAAAAATTATGGGCACTGGGGTAGGTGTTCACTGTCCAGACTTCCGTGTTTCTCAGCTTCTTCAGGAAAGGGCAGAAGCTAAAATGAAAGGATGCTGGATGGCCAGATCCAACCCCTGGACCATAACCTTTTAGATCAAGAATCACCCAGTCCGTAGGTATCAATTTTGAATAGAGTAAGAAGCTGCATTTTAGTTTGATTCCTCTAATCTTCTTTATTAGCAGAATTCTTTATGCCCTGATACATTTTTAAACTTCTCCAACATTCACAAAAAAATTCTTCTCAACCTTCTATTTTGTTCTTGCACAGCAGCACTGTGGGTTTCTGAGATGTCCTTGCAGGATTTGACTGCCTTTTTTCCTTCCTCCTACAACAGAAATTCTCCCCATCTTACCCTTTACATCACCTTGCAGTGGCGTTTTTTTCCTCCCCAATGTACTAGAAGAAATGCCATTAGAAGCATACAAAGACTTTTTATTTTTTTATGAGTCTTTCAAATCTTTCACCTTTCTCTTGACCTAATAGCTTGTCAGCTGCACCTCACCTTTTTCTTTTATAGAATCTTTAGTATCATTCATTTTGAAAGAACAGGTAAGTTCATGGGGATACAAACCTGCTTGAACTGCAAGAAATCTGCCTCCACTTACATAAAGCCATGTTAGTATGCCAGTACAAAAACACATTCAGCTTGGTTGCCTGCTAAATGTCTTCAAAGGGGATGAAGCGATGGGCAATGAGGGAAAAACTTTTGCACAGAGATGTTACAATAGGAGGGAGAATTTTGTGTATTTGTATATTAATCTATGTGCAATGGACCTGAGGAAAGGGTTCTTCCACATTCAGGCTTAATATAAATGGGCTCAAAAAATGTGAGGGAATGTTTCACAAGTGCTAGCAGATGCTTGTGAAACAGAGAGAGATAGGCAGGAGTAAAAGACCTTCAGGAATATATTACTTATTTCTTGTCATTGCAGAACTATTGAGATATATATTATTCCCAGAAAATGTTTGTCTTCATTCAAAACTCTTCATCAGGTCTGTATGTAAGACATACTCTAGCCATAACTCTTTAGGAGGGCTGTCAGCTGCTTCTACGGCAGGTTCAGGTACCTGCTGAAGTTTCTGCCTTGCTTCCAGGTGGCTCAGAGTACTGGCAGCATGGCTGTGTGTGGGAAGGCTGTGTAGACCCTGTGGAACTCTAGTTCTATGTAGGTAGGGAACATCAAAAAGCTGAAAACAATGATGGAGTGCTGAAAACAGTGATAGAATAAAGAACGTTTGTAATGTGTCATCATGAGCAAGAAAGCCCAAAAGCACATCTAAACTACAAAGTGATATTTGAATGATGTGTAAATGTCATGGTTTAGCCCCAGTCAGCAACTCAGCCCCACGCAGCCGCTNAACTGCTCACCACCCGCCGACTGATCCTGCTGGTTCCCGAGCCGCGATTGCTGCCTCCCCTAGCCAACTCCCCCCAGTTAATATACTGGGCATGATGTCATATGATACGGAATATCCCTTTGGTCAGTTTGAATCGGCTCCCTTGGCTGTGCCCCCTCCCCTCCCGGCTTCTTGTGCACCCGGCAGAGCATGGGAGGCTGGAAAAGTCCTTGACTAGTTCAGCACTGCCCAGCAACAACTAAAACATCAGTGTGTTATCAGTATTATTCTCATACTAAGTCCAAAACACAGCACTGCACCAGCTACAGTGAAGAAAATTAACTCTATCCTAGCTAAAACCATGACAGTAAATTATTAATATATTTGAAAGATGTATGTTATGATATTTATACTAGGTAAGAGCAATATGAATTTGAACTGCAGTAAAGATCTAAAGTCCCACTGCCACATTTACAGTGAACAAAAAATGAAAGTAAAATCTCTTGGGAGCAAGAAAATTCATCTCTTTGTCAAAAGTGAGTCAATACCATCCCAGCTTGATACATGTTGTGAGGACCTTGAGGTGTTCCATACTGGAAAAGCTTATACGATACCTTGTCTTCAAGTAAACTGCAGTCAAGCTTGAATCAAAGATAATTACCTGTCATCTTAAACAGATTCGCTTCAGTACGAATCAGCTGTGCAGTGGCTAATCCTCACCTCTATTATGCACATCATCATTTGTTCTAGCAAATGCATGAAATCTCTGGTCAGAATGAGCTCCAAAGATAATTGCCTCATTGCATGCAAGTCTATGTATGAAAAGGTTCCAGCAAGTGCCCTTCCTAATCTTCTGTTCTTGCAGTAAAGGCTCAAATACTTCCTCAAATCATGAGGTCTAGTAGTGTTTTCAGAGTTGTTGCCCTTCCCTAAATCTCCCTGCATGCCGCTGTACCTCTGGTACGGCTGTGAGCAGCATGGGTCCTTTGAGAAATGTCTGCACAGAATAAATTTTGCAGCATCTTGGCACATTTCCTGTTTTCAGTTTTAGGTTATTTCAGATCTCTGGAGAGACTATCAAAGCAGTTAAAAGCATTATTGTTTTGATTCTAATTACATAGAAAGTGTACGTGGTGGTTAGGCACGATATGAAGCTTTTATCACGAGTTTACAGTGGTGGCTAGTCAGAAGTGAGGAAGCAAGAGTGAGTAGTGCCACTTCTCACAGTTAAGGCTTAGAAACCCACGTGCCATCCCATCCTAGGGGTTATATAGTATATTGCAAATATGTTACCCTTAAGGCCTCGTTAAAAAGTTACAGCCTCTTAGAAAGAACTGGTATGTTTTAGGAAACTAAGAAAATGATCTAAAAGAGGTAGAATTAAAGAATTAAAGACCTAGATCCTCTGTGGCTGTAAAAGCATCACACTTTACTTGTTACAGGTATAATATTTCTTTTATATATAGCTCTTTAAAATAATGATGCTTTGTTTAGTAACCAGACTTGGGTCTATTTAGTACAAACAACTGATATACTGATATTTTTTATTGTTCCTTTTGTTTGGTATTAGTAGTACTAATATTAAATATTAAAAGAGTTACATGTTTAACTTGCAGATCCTGAAAGCTTTTAGCCTGTACTGTTCACTTTTGTTATTCATCAGTCAGTATTGGTGTTGTGCAGTCAGCCATTCATATGCATGACCACCTGATAAGTGATCAAACAAAACTGTCTCTTTTTTTCTAAGTTAACCTACAAAAAAAAATTATAATCACAGGGAGGAACATGATTTTTTCCTAATTTTATTTGAAAAGTTACAAGCATGGATATAGTGGGCGCAAAGACAAGCTACATGTCAGTTACAGAGATATGAAGAATTTAGGTTTGAATTTTTTGCTACTATTGCTGTTTTTAAAAATAATCATTATTGGCTTACTGCAATGGGAGTAAGCCTTGAGCTTATGGTGGTATTAGAACATAATAGAATAGAATAGATGTAACTAGAATTGAAAAGGAAGTTAAAGAAGTTAAAGCTAAAAGAGCAAATTACCTGAAGTACCAAGGTGTGATATTTTACAGCAGACTGGTTGTCACAATTTATATTTGTATGTTTAATCAATACCAGGAGAGTTGTATTATGTTAATGGGGTATATATGCTTAATATATGCTTAATATGTTTATGTTGTGTCCGACACTGTAGACATATCATAAGCAAACATGTAACAATTTCAACCAAATGAGAATTGGAATATTTTTCCTAAACTCCTCTGCTACATATCTAGCGGTAGAGCTCTATTTTGTTCATCTGTGAGCTCCCAACAACATTGACAGACTCTTCTTTTTGAATTTGCAGGCAAACTGAAATCCTTTTTATAAGGCTAGTTGTTAGCTGTCCATCAGTGTGCTCACTGACTGCGTTATAATAATTCATCAAAACCCATGAAGGGAAGCACATGCTGCTCCCTCCACCTTTGGCCAAAGCCACATTATACATTAAAGCTTCTTAAGTGGGGAACTGATCCATTCAGTGGGCTTTATGTTTTGGAAAGCCAGGATGTTGATATCCCAAGTTCAGCATTATGACTTAATTGCAGAGTCAGGAAGGAAGAAAGAAGAGATGGAGGAGGCAGTGATGAGGAAAAGGATTGATTTAAAAGGCCTACTGAATAAATTATTGGAAATTGATGTGAGTTCTCATTAGGATGCACTGTGAATAAGGAATTTGCCTTATCTTTACTGGGACTCACATCTTTGCTATTTAAGTGTGAGGCACATGACTAAATTAGTAACTGTTCTCATTTCCCCCTCTGTACTAAAAGTGGAATAGGTGAACTGGAGCAGAAGACATTCGTTAGTTTCTGTCTGTGAATAGCATTTCAGATCTTCCATTACCTAAGCAGAAATATTTCTTAGTCATGAAAGATCATCTGACCTCTTCCCTCTAACCAGAGCAGAACTGTAAGCAAAAGCTATTCAGGTGAATTTTGAAGTCTCAGAGGTGGTTTCCTGTCTTGTTCTAATAAGCTCCTATGCTGCTAGAATAGAATACAATGGAATTTTGTTTACAGCAAACTGCCCTAGAAGCATGCCTCCGCAACAGGCTCTGGGAACTTCTACATTAACATGTGAACAATCTTTCATCTTCTTCAAAGAAGTCTAGCTGGACCCATGTCAGTATGCAAACTCCTTTTGCCTTCTTGGTCCAGCAGTCTTGAGCTAGAAGCACAGTGTAGATTTGGGTTCCGTGGAGCATCCTGTGACAAGCAAAGTCTGGAAGTGCGGAGCTGTGGATGTGTATGAGGGAGTATCTATGTGAGATTTTTTCCAACTAAATGTGGATCTACAGATCCAACAGAGTAAATAGTTGGCCTTGAGAAAGTAAAGTAACAAGTAGCATTGGAAAACAGTAAAAGAGCTATAGAGGCAGCTGAGAGGTAGAATAAAAAGCAAAAAAAATCTCAGTTCTTAAAGAGTTTTCTTCATCATTCTTTTTTGATAATGTGTACTGTTAGAAAGAGCGTAGTAAATTAGGTATGAGAAACAGCATAGATACTACTAATCTTTCTGGCTTTAAAAACTCCAATTTTAAATGCTGTATCTTATATTTTGTTCTTTTAATAATATTAAATAGAGTGGTTCTATTTTCCAGAAGGAGCTAGAATTATTCAGATTATTTTTTTTAGTTAGAAGTTTCACATACTTGGTTTTAGAAAAACATCTGAACATTAGCAGTCTGGTTAAAGTGAAATTTCTTGTTTAAAAATGTGTTAGGATTGCAACCTGATGTTTATTTAGCTTATTTCAAGAAAATAGGATGGAGGAAGTAAAGATAAGAGGGAGAGAAGTATTATTGCTAAAAGTGAATTACTTGTTATATATAACATTATCTGTAGTCTCCTGTAGTACAGAGAAAGAAAACTCTTATGTTCTGATCTTAGCTATTGCTGCTTCCTCTGCAGAAGTTAAACTTAGTTTCATTCTGGTGTCTCCTCTTCCTGCCAGCCCAGAAGCTCCTATCTTGTATTTTCCAGTGCATATTTCTACCACTCCTGTACAGTCTTGGAACAGGCCACCCACTCCACCTGAAGTCAGTGGAACAGTGCTTACTGTTTTTAATGGAATCTGAATCAGGAACTTTATATCTTCTGTATTTAGAGTCTATGTTTTTACTTTGTTCATACCAACAAAATATCCCTTGTGGAAAATTCACCACAGCTTTATGGTTTTTAAAAATCATGAAGTTAGTTTTGCAGAACAGAATTATAATTTAAGATTTATAAAACCTTGAATTCCATTGAACCCCTTGTTCAAATGCTGTGAAATCAGTCGTTGCAACTATTTGCAGAACTTCAGATAATACAGTAGACTGAAGTGATTAGGTTAGGGGTTAATTTGTGTTAAATACACTGTGGGATGAAGTTTCATGACAAAGAAAAATGCGAACTCAAAATGCCAGAGCTTGTGGTTATAGCAGTTATTCCTACTGCTCGGTGCTGTTTGAGGCAGATTCTAGATTATAATGTGACATAGAGACACCTAGGGGAGATGACTTGGATGGTAAAAGCAGCCTTGTTGAGCCAAATACGTCTTATTTTGTTAACCTCCACAACAGAAAATGTGTTCTAGCTGCAGTTAGAAAAATCCAGTACCTAAAATTCTATTGTATGTAAAACAGCTTTGATATATCTGTGTCACACTTTAGTCTGCAGGCTTGCCTTAAGCATCTGAAATTCTACAGAAACCCTCCAAGGTATATAACTTTGCACAAAAATACTTAAATTGTGATTATGTTATTTATGTTAATTTTTCTAAAGTAAGTATTGGTGAGTGTCTGGTTTTAGGTAGATGCCCTGTATTTGGCTGTACTAGACTTTGTGGATGCAGATTTTGTGCATGTCAAGCTGTGCCATGGTATGAGAGTTTTCTTTGCATTCTTTGGCAAGAGTGGTCTCTTAAGAGAGAATTGCTTATGTTGGGCTGTGATTTCTGTGTTTGGCTGTAATAACAACCAGCATGTTATTCAACAACTTACATCCCATTGCTAGCTAGAGATCTGTAAATAAAACAACTTTTACTGATGGTCTTGTGGTCGTGCAGACTGGGGCTCTGGCTGGAATCCACTTGAGTTCTCCCCCCAATAAATGCTTGAGTTTCTTCCTTGGAGTTGGAGAGAAAGTGCCTCTGGTCCTGACAAGAAGTGCCATCTTTCTCCCACAGCCTATGAGTTAAATGTAAACCTAGTCTTGTGAGGCTTCCTGTAGTAGTTACTAAGGAGAGATGAGTTTCTCCAGAAAGTGATTGAGAACATATTTATTTTCTGAAATTGTTTGTCTCCATTTGTTTTGTTGCAGATGTACAGAGGTGACTGAAACTGTGTAACACAAATACATTCAGCTATACAGTGGTATGCTAGATGTTGATGTTACTGAAATTGTTGTAGGTGTAGAGAAAAAAGAGCAGAATGTATTATCAGCTGTTTAATTTCTTGGTCTGATGTTTTCAGATGTTTTCAGTATTTCTGTAAAAACTTACATCTTGGAAAAATTTATGAAGAATTTTTGTTGACAACACCTGTATTTCAGTAGGACAAATTTAATTTCTACAAAATAAAATCTATCCAAGATCTTTCTTTAAACAGTACTGGTAGGAAAACACCCGTTTGATTGTACACATGATAAGTAGTCAAAAAGTATATATTTCTTTAAGAGACTTAGTAATTATCTACAAAATATATGCTAAATTTCATCCAGTCTGAAATCTTTCATGCAACTATGTTTTAATATGATTTTAATAAAAGCTTTGCCTTTTTGTGCTTAACATAATCCAATATGATGTCTTGAATTTCAGTACATCTACTGGAAGAAAAACTGTTTCAAAGAAAATGGGTTATAAAAATGTTTTTAAAGGATTTGATTTGTAATAGTTACAAAGACTTAGCTGAAATGTTTCATGCTGTGATTGATCATTTAAATATTGTGATATCAAAGGCAGTTGAGTGATGTACTGAGAGCACAAATTTATTAGCTATTGCCTAGTATTATGTTATAATCTAGTCTGTTTGAGTGTGGGTGAACCTGTATGCTGAATGAAAGCAGAGGGAAGACTAAATAGAGTATGAAGTCTCGGCTTTTTGCTGGTCTATATTCTAACAATATGGACATACTGCAATAAAGTTGCTTAAGCTCTTATTATTTTTTTTTAAATTTAACTTCACCGAGACAATCAAATGCACATGTGTTCAAGAATATACTTCTTGTTTGATAGATGGGGCATGATCCTTGGAAGCAATGTATTTTGTTCTTAACTTGGAACTGGTGATTACTAACTGTCAGAAATCTTTCCTCCTAATTTGTTTCCCGGAATATTTTGGTTGCTCCTAATGAGCTTCAGTACTAACATTAAAGGAACTTAAGTACAACCCTAGATCATTTTCAAGTGATTCAAAAATTTTTACAACAAAGGAAGAATTCAGATTTTTATTTTCTTTTTAAGAGAAAGTATTTGTGTCTGAAGTTAGATTAATTAATTTTTAACATAAATGCATATCACCAACATTTCTCACTTAACATCCTAGGTATCATTTTCTTCCTGACTAATCCAATTGTGTTGAGTGCTTGTATGTTCAAAGGGTTGCTCTTTCCACCCTCCACCACCAGTAATACCCTGGTGGCTTCAGTGAAGTAGAATCCAAATTGCCCAAATTAAATAACAGCAGGAAAAATCACTCACACAAGTAAGCACAGTGTCAGGACTCCATCTTATTAGAGGGTCTTTCCCTTGTTTCTTTGGTAGGTGTTTTCTTCCCCTTGGTTTTTACTTCATTATCATTTGTTCATATCTTGGTTCAGCAAATTAATAAAAACGCAGCATATGGGAACAAAGAAAGTAAATGCGAACATTCAAATCCCTAAACTTACAAGCTGATTTACCACTACTCCACAGTGTTAGCAGTAGTGACTGCTAACCCAGATAAGTACTGTACTGTTGGTTCATATGTGTTTTCTTTGCCCTATAAAATCCTGTCATGGTTTTCCGAAGGGTCTGACAGGCTATGCCATCAATGGTCTCACTGGTATTCTATCCAAGAAGTTCTTATTAAGTTAAACATTTAACTTCTTTTCTCTATATACAATCATGTTCTGGGTGAATGAAAGGGTATAGTCACTTGCAAGGATGTTAACCATGCTAGAGTCTGATAGTAGGTTCTAAAGATGTCCAAGGACTAAGGTGGAAAAGTGGGAAATCTCAGGGGGCTATTACTGCGATGGTCTTCCAGTGAAGCAAATTATGCACTGTGCATAGCCTAAGGGTTTATTGAGCACTGTGGCTGTAAAAATAGAAGTCAAGAAATAGAAAAGGAAGCTCATTGAAAAAGTTTTGATCTTGAAAAGAAAATAATGAAGAACAGCAATTAGCATTAATAATTAAGGGGGAAAGGAATTTGACAAGATTACCTTATGTTTAAAGAGTCTGTTTTGAAAGAATTAAAATACTGATGCAAATCGAATTTTCTTAAAGCTTTAATCATCTTGTTAATTCCCTTTCATTAGAAAGTCCCTAGTCAAAAGTTCCTTTCAAAGCCCAGCTAGAGATATCTTTAAAATTTGCCTTTATTGCATGTTTATTTCTCTCTTGTGTGGATTTTACAGTGAGCAGATTTAGAGAATTCCCAAATGCACAGAAATGATTGGAGGAATTCCCATTAGCATTGTGCCATTTTAGATCAGGTTAAAAATTCACGGACTATTGATGTCAGGATCCCATCAGCCTCCAAATGAAGAGGGACATCTGGTTGGTAGAGAAAGGTGGGAGCAGGAAGAAGGTGTGGGGGGAGTACTGTTATGTTGAAATAGAGCTGGGCTTTTTCATGATGTTCTCTTTCTCAGTGTCGTGGTTTAGCCCGAATCAGCAACCAAGCCCCACGCAGCCGCTCGCTCACTCCCCCATGGTGGGATGGGGGAGAGAATCGGAAGAGTAAAAGTGAGGAAACTCATGGGTTGAGATAAAGACAGTTTAATAGGGAAAGCAAAAGCTGCGCGTGGAAGCAAAGCAAAACAAGGCATTCATTCACTGCTTCCCATGGGCAGGCAGGTGTTCAGCCGTCTCCAGGAAAGCAGGGCTCCATCACGCGTAACGGTTCCAAGCAGGGCTCCATCACGCGTAACGGTTCCTTGGGAAGACAAACGCCATCACTCCCAATGTCTCCCACTTGCTTATTCTTCCCCCAGCTCTATACGCTGAGCATGACATCACATGGTATGGAATATCCCTTTGGTCAGTTGGGGTCTGCTGTCTCGGCCGTGTCCCCTCCAGCTTCCCGTGCACCCAGCACAGCATGGGGAGCTGAAAAAGTCCTTGACTGGTGTAAGCGCCACCCAGCAACAACTAAAACATCTCCGCATTATCACCACTGTTTCCAGCACAAATCCAAAACACAGCCCCATACGAGCTACTACGAAGAAAATTAACTCTATCCCAGCTGAAACCAGGACACTCAGAAAAACAAATAATTCTAGAAAGGCCTGCACCTTGTTTGGAGGAACTAGTTATATTAACCCATAGGTCAGAACCGTTATTCAGATTAACAGCAGAGGCGGAAGGAAAACGTTATGGTGTAATTTGTAGGGAACATCCTGTGTACATTGTAAAAGCATAAAGAAAAGCAATTTAATATACTTCATGCTGAATTAGTAATGTAGAAAAACATTATAAATCAGGATGGAATGTTAAAAAATTATAATGGATTAAAATGTGCTAGAGGAAAAATATTTATTCCTGAAAACTGAAATAGAATTTGAATTTCTTGAGTTTTACCTAAAATGACAATTATAATATTTACAATGAAAAAATACAGGGGAAAAACCCCTACAAGCAGTAAGTTGGTAATTATACATTTGTGGAAAACATGCACTCTGCATTTTTTAAATTCCCTAATTAAATCCTGATTAGCATGTGCACTAGAGTGTTAATTCTTGCCTTTATTCCTCTAGGGCAACCCTACACCTTCAGGAACATAAGCTTACTCAGATATGTAAAAGATAATTATCAATAAATAGGACTACCACATAGTATGTTCATTATATTACTTATTTGTTATATGCCTGCTAGTCTATTAGCCAGAAAAGCAATAGAATTTGTTTTGTTTCTGGTTTTGTATGAATGCATTCAGTTTTATCAACAGGATATCACAGCAGCACAAAAATTGGTCAGCATATGGTCAGGTAATAACAACACTGGAGCAATTTTTGACTGCAAAATCCAAGTTTAACTGCTTGTGTGTTTGAAAACATTTCCTAAAGCCTAGAAATTTCTGTTGATAGACTGCAAAAGAGAAAAAAATACGTGCCAGTTTTAAATAGACAGTCAATTCCCTGTTATACAGATCTTTAGGTTATTTCTGTCCTCATGCCAATATTCCACCTTTCATACTGCTTGAACTTCACATTGACTACTTGGCGGTTTGCTCATATTTACAAAAGCAATAACTGTCTTAATAAACAAAAGGTATTAATTAAACACCCATATTAAAAGCCAACAGGTAAAAAAAACCCTAAACAGTGAAAATAAACGAGCAGTGTGATTTCTTGGCAGCAACTAATAAATCAGCCAGTGGAGTTGTATTAGGGAAACAGATGGGTTTACTATATGAGATATGTTCTAAGCACCCTCTCCATAGGGCTGAAAATCTCACTCCTGAGGGCATGCCTAATCTAACTCATTAGTGTTTAGAAAAAGGCAGGATTTGGATTGGATGGTAAGTAATTTGTACAAAGCAATCACTAGATATCTTTCTTTGTTGATCAAAACAGGTATAAATGGTCAACTGTACTCATAAGGTGAAAATTTTTATTTCTGAGGATGGCACTTTGATTGTATTTAGATTTTTAATTAGAATAATTTGATAAAGTGACTAAGAATAGGTGGTTTTCTTCTACTCATTTTTCTGTCCCTCTCTTCCTACAGCAGGGATGCTGTCACCATATGTGATGGTTTACAGTTCATTAAGTTCTTGTCCTGAATGTCAAAGGGGCTCATCTTTTCCATCTGAAGGAGCTGTTTTTAAAAGTACTTTGCCAAAAGTAGTAAATTCTCACATTTTTCTTAATTGCAGTTAGTCTTCGAATGCAGGGTTTGAACCCCAATGAAGAATGTAAGTTCAGCTGTCCTTGCCATAAAGTAACCTGATCTGTAGTAACAGATTATTATTGGAAAAAAAGTTTCCTCTAAATAACACAAAATCAATAAAAATATAAAACATATTAGCATTTGCCACCTCTAGTGAGTTTCAAACACATTTAGTATTGAATATCTTTTTTATTGTATGTATTTTAGTGACTTTCACTAAAAATTGCTGAGATTAATTTTCCTTAAGCGATTAGAAATAATTCCTTAAGTTTGCTTAGACTTTTGTTGGTCAACAGTTGCTCAGCTGTAAAAAGATAATGCTTTTTAGGAATTTAAGGTTAGGAGGTCTGTAAGGAGTCATCTTATGCACCCCTTTGCACCAAAATAGCTCTTTGTCTAATGTATTTATACCACCAACAAATCAAAAGGGTTTCTGCAGCCTTTCTAGAAATCTCTGAAGGCTTAGTACCTCTTTTAGTCAGAAAAATTTTCCTAATATCTAAACTAAATCCTTGAGCCAAATTATAATGCCTGTCTTTTGTTTTTTCCTGCCCTGCACAGAATGACTGTCATTTTGCAGATTTTTGCATTATAAGTCTCTCATGAATCTCACTTTAATGTTTTCTTTTGCAAATCAAATACATCAAGTTCCCTCAGCTCTTCTTTATATGTCGTGTTCTAAAATCTATTGTCTTTATTGTTTTTCTCATGTAGAGTCTGCAATTTGGCAGCATCTATTTTGGGGTCTCAGTACCTAGATCATACTATCAGTGTCAAGAATAATTGTCTATCTGTATTTTGCAGTGCTGCTAGTACCCCAAGAGTCAGTTTGTCTTTTTTTTTTTAATACTGTTTATGTTCTAGGCCCTCTCTTCTCTTCTTCAGTTTTGCTGTCTGGCCCCTTACTCCTTATTTCATTTTGGTGTATTTCAAGGCTTATTCCCACATGCAGTGTTTTGAATCTGCCTTTACCAATTTTTGTCCTAGAAGTGTTTATTGATTTTGTTTCCGATTTGTAAAGATCATTTTGGATCACAAAGATCCAGAGTGCTTGCATGTCCTCCTGCCTTCTTTCACCTGTGATTTTTCCCTGACCCTCTTCACTGGAGGATTATTTAGATATTGCCTGGGTGGATGTCATGGATTAACCTCGGTCAGCAACCAAGCCCCACACAGCTGCTCGCTCACTCCCCCACGCTGGGATGGGGGGGAGAATCAGAGGAGTAAAAGTGAGAAAACTCGTGGGTTGAGATAAAAACAGTTTAACAGGGAAAGCAAAAACCGTGTGCACAAGCAAAGCAAAACAAGGAATCCATTCATTCCTTCCCCTTGGCAGGCAGGTGTTCAGCCATCTCCAGGAAAACAGGGCTCCATCATGGGTAACGGTGACTTGGGAAGACAAACACCATCACTCGGAATGTCCCCCCCTTCCTCCTTCTTCCCCACCTCTATACGCTGAGCATGAGGCCATGTGGTGTGGGACATCCCTGGGGTCAGTTGGGGTCAGCTGTCCCGGCCGTGTCCCCTCCCAACCCCTTGTGCCCCCCCAGCCCCTCGCTGCTGGGGTGGGGTGAGAGGCAGAAATGCCTGGGCTCTGTGTAAGCCCTGCTCAGCAGTGACTAAAACATCCCTGTGTTATCACCACTGTTTCCAGCACAAATCCAAACCACAGCCCCATACCAGCTGCTATGAAGAAAATTAACTCTATCCCAGCCAAAACCAGCACAGTGAACCCCTGTGAATTTCTATCTTAATGCCTTTTTCAGTTCAAAATCAGAATATTGATAATTGCTCCTTGAACATATCTTTTAAATTAATTAAGGATTTACTTCAAGGTTTTTTTCATCCAGATAATATTTCCCTAGCTTGCCTATGGAGATTCCATGTCTAGCAGTGTTAAAGCTATATTAAAGTGAGGCTGTATAATATCTACTGCTTCTACCTTATCAATTAAACAATTACCTCTAAAGGAAGGAAATTTAATTGGTTTGGCACAGGTTGCTCTTGACAAATCTGTGTTGGCTATTTTCATCACTTTGTTGTCCTCTAGGTGATTATTAATTGATTGTTTAATCATTTTTTTCCAGACTCTGTTGAACAATTGAAGTTGGGCTAGCTGATAATTATAATTCTCTCCTTTTTACTTTTTGGATAGAAAATGAATCTGTTCGATGTTTGTACTCCTTTTTGGCTTCCATATTCTTTTTAGTGGTAAGTAGTATTACACCAAAATTTGCTTGCACGATTCCTTTATATATCCTCAGTCATATGACTTTTTATTGCTATTGTAAATGTCCTTTTGATTTTTAATTCTCTAAAGAATATCTTCACCAATCCTCCCTTTTATAACCATATCTTATTTTCTTTTGCCATGAGTGTTTCTACAGCTCTTCATTCACCTCTCCCATTCATCCGTCTGCCTAGACTCACGAGATTGAGTTTAACATGATAAGGATCTAGTCTCTTTCTTACAGAACAACTGTTCCATTTTCAAACCAAAGCAATACTTCATCTTCTTAAGCTTTTTAATCTTTGCTTTGTCTGTATGCTTCCTAGTGACCTAGACATAACATACGGTCAAATATCACTGCCAAGTGAAACCTTCCTATAGATTCTGGATTTCCAGCCTCTTGAGTGATGGTTTAGATCGGAGGGTACATGCCTGGGTAAGTGCATCATAAGCACACCCTTACGTGAGAGTTACCAGCAGTTTTGGCAACATGATATTTTCTACACTTAACAGCTCAAAAATCTCCACTTTCTCTCTCCTTTGTTGGCATGCTGAACTAGCTCCTGTGCTGCTTTCATTTATAGAATGATTTCTTCAGGTGTTTTTTTCAGTTCTGACGTCTTTAGTCTTAAGATCAGTGAATGTTTAAGAGCTTGTCTAGATAAGGCCACTCATTTGAAATAATAGATATTAGCGCTCAGGTAAGTGTATAGTTAATTTACTATTTTTTTGTATCTGTACATAAAGAAATTACCTTTGCCCCGAAGTTCACAGAATTACTATTCAAATTAGTTCTGCTAAGGGCCATCAGTCAGGTTGGATTTGAGACAGAAATAGCATCCTGAAATGGCGTTTTCTCTTTTTCTCTAGAATACCTCCTTTAAACACTCTGTGGCGTGGTCCCCACTATAGAATTCATTCGCAGGGTTCTGAGTCCATACTGTCTCTTGACAGTAACTGCCACTTTAGTAATGTTGAGGCAGTCTTGAAATTCATCATTCCACCAGCATACACTTTTCAGTCAGTGCACACTTTTCAAATATTACTTTTGCTTCGTTTCTCCTCTTCATGAGGGTGTACTGGCTGGGGGCAGGGCACACTTTATGAAATGGTTTAGAAAGATTCTCCCTATGCCCCCATGAGGAATAAACATTTCAGTTAAGAGATTTTGGGGGTCGAGCTTGAGGCTGTCTAGAATTAAATCACACGGCGCTGGACCAATGCTTTGTTTTGTTTCACACTATTTCTTCTTGGATAATTTTTCACTTTTCATAGTAAAGGGGAATTAAAAAACAGTTCTCCCAGAAACTCTGGACTATTTAGACTGCCCTACTTAGGCAATTGTATTCATATACGCCTTCTGGATTTAACCATTCCTTCTTAATATATGGTCCTTATCAGAAGAACTTTGTAATTTAGCTTGAGAAAATAGCTAAAATGCTTCCTTGTAAAGAGATATTTCTAATCAGAGTTCTGTCTCACAGTTTCTGTATCGTCATCTTGGCACACTCTGCGGTTTTTTTCTCAAGCCTTATTGATCGTTTACCCTTGCCTGAGTGTTAATAACATGGTCTCTCACCAGGTGATTTCCATGGGGCTACTGAAGAACTTAGGGAAACCCACTGCAAAGCAAAGGCTGACTTACACATGGGTCACATGCCCCCATCTAATAGCGATATAGCTATGCCACAGCTGGTGATCATCTCACTGTATCATCTGTGAGAAGCCATTTACAAATGGCCCTTGGTCAATTCAAGACTGTTCCACCTCTTTCATGATAATGTGACTGAGTCTCCAAACCAAATTTAAATAGAACAAATGCTGTATTTTAGGTGTTGTAATATCTTAAAATTATTCACTTTTTTTCCAAGAAATAAACACTTGTCTAGAATTTAATAATTTTGTGTAATGTTTCTTAGAATTGCTGAAAAACTCAACAGCATAGAAATTGTCCAGCTGAATTTTTTAAAGCACTATAAAGTGAACACCATTAGGCCATTTTGGTCCTTTCACCTTGGAGTCCTTCAGAAAGCAATTGGCCTAGAACAGCATGGAATAATAGATATTCTGAGTTTGACTGCTGTATCCCCGTTATCATAGAAATACAGTTTTAATGCTTACTTTGTACTCAACGTGCAGTAGGGGCTTTGAGGGAATATGTGGATCACCTGCCAATTGTGAAATTACTAGTATAGGAAAAATAATGATGGGATCATTCCCCAAAATATTATTGTCAGAAGAAGTTTCATATATTTGATACATTGACACTGAACTGTGAGTGTCATCATGGCCTTATTATGGAAAGTGCGGTCTTCAGAGATACTGTCCTGGCAATTTAATTGGAGAATGAGAAGTTACCAGATGTTAAGTAATGCAAACATACTTTGGGATACATATAAAGGTGCATTTCATAATAAACATGCAGTTTAGATACATGTAATATGTGTGCCACATGTCCAAATGTGTATGAGCCTAAATTTTGAGTTATGTGCACATGGTCATAAAGTCCTGCATGCAAAGGGAGTTGTGCAGGCCTGTTCTAAAGCTGGGTATTGAATGTCCAGAGAGAACTGGAGTAGGGAGATATGTATTCTAAAACTGTACTGAACTTTATTCTCTGCAGTTTGATACTCTCTAATTTTGATCATGTTTAGTTATTGTTAAATTATGTTTTGGAGATTGATTTTCATCATTCTGTACATTCTGTAAGAGATTGCCTTTGCAAGTGCTTCTTCCCACTTCCATGAATGTTTGCACATCATGGAATACTGTGAACATAAACAGTGAAAGAATCCACTGCTATTAGGTGTTGAACCTTTGAAAGGTTGCACAGTGGGGAACCATGTAATTCTTGGACATTTAGTGAATAGGATTGACATGTTAGAGTATGCAGGCAGAGTGAACCAAGATGAGGACAAATCTGTGTGAATAAATATTAGACTGTGCTGAGAGCAGTTGGCTCAATTCTCTGCTCTCTCACAGAATTCTGTTTGGATTTCTACAAACTCTTTGGCTTCTCAGTCCCCTTCTGGACATGACAATGAAAACATTACAATGGGTGCTGATCAAGAATTTTTGGATTAATGTCTTCCAGAAGAAAAGAAGAAAACTATTCAGATACTTTATAGGACCTCATTTTAAAAGATTTTGAATGAAGCACTGAAATTTTCATTTCAGATTATTTTTATAGTGAGTGTATAATATTACACATTAAACGTACATTTTAACTTTAAATTGTAAATGACAGAATATTTTTTAAAAAGGTTGATTGATGGAAAGATGTCTTCAAGCCTTCTGGAGAACTAGACTACATAAAGATGGCTGTGATGAAATGCTGAAACGCTAAAAATGCAGTTGCAGTATGGTTTTGTCCTAACTGACCTCTACACTGCAGTCTTTTACAGTGTCTAACCCATGAGCATATGAGTTTTCAAAGTTTAAAAAAATAGTAAATTGCAAGCAATACTGTAATAACTTACGATTTAGGCTGTTCATGCAGAAATTGGATAGATGACATTGTAATCATTGCAGTAGGATGCATACTTTATTACAGTATGTTTTTAAAGTATCCTGAGGAAGGTTATTCATGCTACAGTAGTCAGGGATCGTTTTTGTTAAACAAGAAAAATAAAACTGTTAAGTGCTAGATCATTTACCTGGCTGTAGAGTTTAAGCCCATCTGTGTATTCTGCAGTCTCTCCTGAAGAGCACGATAGCTCTACATGGCTTAAAACTGCAAGCTGACTTGTAGGCTTGTCAGACAGGCTCATGTCGACATCAACAAATCAAATAATGGCTGTGAGAAAAAACATGTGTTGGTGGGTAGGAGGCCATAAGGGTCAACAATTGGCATTTACACAGATCTTTACTTTGAAAAATAGTATTAGCAGCTTTTTCCTGCTTCCTTTCAACAGCAGTGTGTGAGGACTAGAGTCATGTGAAAAAAAATGATCCAGTGATGCAAGTCAAATTGCTGTGGCTTCACTTAAAACCTATCATTTTGAGTTCCTTTCAGCTGGTTTTTCAAAAAAATGAGAGACAGAATCCACAGATAGAAAATTATCCTTTTAACATGGGATTTTCCAGGTAGAAGTGATAGAGCTACTACATGGAAAGAAAAGTCCTTTTCTTACCCAGAGCATAGAAATATATAACCATTACTAAAACTATTTCTTTGGTTTTTTAACTTGAAATCATACTTACACATCTTAAGTTCTTGGAATATTTGTTAATCCTTTCTGTATAAAAATCAGAAATAAATCAGCAGTTGCTATACTTCAAATTTATCTTTTTGTTTAAAGAAGCATTACACAATATAATTTTCAGACTTCTCTGTATGAGGGAATATTATCTTCTTATGGAGTAAATGCACTTCCCACAAAATTGCTGTCTTGTGGGTTTTTGAAATTTTACTAACTGAAAGGAAATTGAATATTAGTATTTATCAAACCGGCTTTATTTATGAAATGTTCATATAGGCAAAATAGGATGATGTGTTGATTTTTTTCATGCATTACGTATGTTATTTTATATTAGATATATATTTTCAGCTCTGAGCATCTTATTTGTTATCTGGTTTGCATATAGTTAATGGATTTTTTTTAATTAACTACAGTCTCCTTAATTCGTTGAAACATTGCTCTGATTTTTTTTTTTTTCTTATGGGAGGCTACCAGTAGTCTTGGTGTTATGTGAGTTCAGTTATATTTTGCAGTTTAATTAATATAAATTACAAAATGAGAGTAGAATGCAAAAAAGAGGTGATTTTTATTGCAGTTTTTTTACTTGGATTATAAGAAAAAATATTGCAAACAAAACCACACATAATGACAAACAAGATAGTATTAACAGTAAAAGCACACATATATAACAGCATGAACAAAGCTGATAAAACTACTGCGTAGTCATGTGAAATTCTTAGCATTCATGTTGTGTGCAATTCCTGTGTCATTTGAACCAAAACATATGTATTGGCCAAGTTCTGGGTCTGCCTTGCTAGGATGACTTTAGGACTGAATGGCATACAGTGAATTTTCAATGCCAATGTTCATGTCTTCTGAAGTGTTCAGAATTGTCCATGGGCCATTTAACTGTTTGCTTTCATCGGGGTGTGTTCCTTCCATATGGTAAGGGGCCATATGGTAAGGCATTACCCTGCCTTCCTTGCAAGATGCACTGTTTTTATTAAGGTGCAGAAAACTTGTGTTTAACAAGTAAACTTATTTTTATTGAAATGTTAGATAATAAAGAAATAAGAGCCTGCTAGCAGCAGCCTGTCTGTTCTGTGCACTCTGGAAAACAGTCTTCAAACAGCAGGTGAAGCAATAATGTCTCCATTGCACTGCTAGTGTGATCACAGCAGGTACAGGCATATGTCTGTCGGCTTTGATATAGATGGTCTGAGCCACTAATACAAGTGAAGTTCGGAGCCAGATAGGTTTCAGGACAGCTGCTCTAGGAGAAGCCCCTGTCTCCAGTCACACTGTTCCTGGTATTTGCATTCTCTAGATGAAAGCTAGATTTAATATGCCTGTCCATGTTCCAGCCATACCTCTGATTTCCAAATAGATGACCTATGCATAGGTGCTGTGCCACACCTCCATATTGGCACAAGCTGCATGAATCACTGCCAGGAACTTGTATACCTCTGCTGAAGTCTTTCACTCTTCTATTTTTGGCTACGTGTATCTAAGTTTACAGGATGGTAGGTGACTTGAGCATGTGTTCTCATGCTGCAACTAAGCCTCCAGTTGCATTGGAGAGGCAATCGGTCTTCCTACAAGAACAGTGTCTATTCAATGCACAAAGCCAGTGCACATTAGAAGGCACAAAACTGCCGTTAGTTTCTAAGACCCCAGTCTTGCACAAAATTTTCTGATTGTGGGTGAGCAAAAGATCTAAGCAAGGTGCTTGCCTTTCAATGACTGTGAGAATCTTTACATTGGCTTTAGCAGGTTGAAGCACTTGCTTCCATCTCAGGGCTTTAGAATTAGAGAGTGCAGCCTTCTCAGTATAAATACCTGAAAGT